>VNJT01001700.1:0-11171 GCA_008042655.1 Drosophila burlai
TCCGGATTTCTCAAAGCCCTTTTCTTTGACAACTGATGCCAGTAATATTGCTATTGGTGCTGTGCTATCTGAAAACCATAAGCCCGTTTGTTATGCCAACAGAACGCTGAATGAACACGAAATAAACTATGCTACTATGCAAAATATTTCAGGTCATATCTATTCGGCAGACCATTTGAAATAATGAGTGATCACAAACCGTTGGTATGGTTAAACAACATCAAAGAACCAAATATGAAATTACAACGATGGAAAATAAAGTTGAATGAGTTCGATTATAAAATAAAATATCTTCCAGGCAAAGAAAACCATGTCGCGGATGCTCTTTTCCGCACAAAAATAGAAGAAGTCATGGTTGGTGAAGTCGAAAGCAATGCAGACGCAACCATACACAGTGCTAACGAAGATAATTTAAATTAAATCGCCATAACAGAAAGACCAATCAATTATTTCTCGAGACAAATAGAGATAGAAAAGGGTGATAGCAACACAACAAGTGTAAGCCATTTCTTTACGAAAATAAAGATTAAAATAATCTACAAAGAAATGACAAATGACACGACTTCTGATGCATTGAGCGCGGCTCGCGGCTCGACGATGACTTTGCACTTTTGTATGGGGAAAGTTCCGAGTCATCCACAAACTTGAGACACGACTTCTGATGCATTGAGCGTGGCTCGCGGCTCGACGATGACTTTGCACTTTTGTATGGGGAAAGTGCCGAGTCATCCACGACCTTGAGCCAAGACTTCTGATGCATTGATCGTGGCTCATTGGCTCAATGATGACTTTGCACTTTTGCATTCGTGGCTCATTGGCTCGAAGATGACTTTGCACTTTTGCATGGGGAAAGTGCCGAGTCATCCACAACCTTGAACCAATTCTCATAGAAAAAGTGCTGAGTCATCCACAACCTTGAACCAATTCTCATAGTGCTGCGTCATCCACGATCTTGAGTCAATACATACATTTCAGCTCATTTTTTGCTCAAGGTCACACAATATTTCATAGAAAAAACTGCTGAGTCATCCATGACCATGACCGTCCCATACCAGGTAGTCAAAGGGGAAATTACTATACGTTTAGAAGGGACTTAACACGAGGTCAGCAAAATAATCCTTTAAATAACCCCTCAAACTTCCAACATTCAACCTCAAATAATCAAGGGCCAGTAAAGAGACAACGCGAGAGTCAGAGCGGGCAAACTAGAATGGACGTAAATTTTCATCAAATTGCCTCGGACAGTCAAATACCACAAGAGGACGAACCAGTCCCTATGTGCGAAAAGAATACCATAATACAATTTACAAAGGAATGATCGACACAGGATCTTCCATCAACATCATAAAGGAAAATTTTGGAAACCTAGAAGAAGAAGAAAAAGATCTGACAGTATATACCATAAAAGGGGCGATCAAATTAAAGAAAAGTATAATGATGAAGCCTACTTCCGTATGTCCGTTTGGTCAGAAATTCTATGTTCATAAATTTTCCTATAACTATGATTTCCTGTTAGTTCGAAAGTATCTAGAAGATACCAAAGCAAAAATAGATTATGATAAAGAGATGGTAACCTTAGGTCCAAGAACTTTTAGGTTTTTCTATGAAGAAAAACAAGGTGAGACCGCATCCAAATGCCTTAACCCAAAACCAACAATAGATTTTGCTCCAGTGGAGAAAATTAATTCAGAAAAGCAAAAGGTTAGGACTGTACCTAAGGGCCCTAAACCCAAACTTCAGCCCAAACAACAAAAGAAGGAGACTGCATTCGAAAAATGCCTCACTTCAAAAGTTGTTAGTGACATAGGAGACAATGATACAACAAATCTCGACCCCGTATACGTTGACAACGAAATAGTCAATTTCGCGATCAATAATGAGTTACGCGAATGTAACGAATATTGACTGGAACATCTAAATGTAGAGGAAGTTGAATGTTTAAAGAAGGTCCTATATGATTATAGAGACATTCAGTACAAAGAGGGCGAAAATTTGACCTTCACGAGTACCATTAAACATGTCATCCAGACTCAACATGAAGATCCGGTATATCGCAAACCATATAAATACCCCCAGAGTGTTGACCAAGAAGTCAACACACAAATTAAAGAAATGATAGAAAAAGGGATTGTTCGCAAATCGAAACCTCCGTATTGTTCTCCTATATGGGTGGTCCCCAAGAAGGCAGACGCCTCTGGGAAGAAAAAATTCAGATTAATGGTTGATTACAGAAATCTCAATGAGATTACTGTTAACGACAAATTTTTCCATCCCCCGAATGGATGAAATATTAGATAAATTAGGAAGATAACAGTACTTCACGACTATCGACCTAGCTAAAGGATTCCACCAAATTCAAATGGAAGAGAATTCAATCGCAAAAACTGCTTTCTCTACTAAACATGGGCACTATGAATACACGCGTATGCCCTTTGGCCTGAAGAACGCTCCGGCAACTTTTCAGAGATGTATGAATAATCTCTTGGAAGACCTGATCTACAAGGATTGTTTAGTTTACTTAGACGATATAATTATTTACTCCACTTCGTTGGAGGAACACATTTTATCTCTAAGGAAAGTCTTTGAGAAGCTGAGAGATGCCAATTTAAAATTGCAGTTAGACAAATGCGAATTCATGAAAAAGGAAACTGAATTCCTAGGTCATATCGTTACAACAGAAGGCATCAAACCAAATCCTAACAAAACAAACGCAATCACAAATTTTCCATTACCCAAGACGCCTAAGCAAATTAAATCAATTTTGGGATTATGTGGGTTCTATCGCAAGTTTATTCCAAACTTCGCCAAGGTAGTTAAACCTATGACCCTCAAGTTGAAGAAAGGCGCTGTAATTGCCACCAAATGCAAAAACTACGTCGAGTCGTTCGAGAGATTAAAAGTTTTGATAACTTCGGATCCGATTTTAATCTATCCGGATTTCTCAAAGCCCTTTTCTTTGACAACTGATGCCAGTAATATTGCTATTGGTGCTGTGCTATCTGAAAACCATAAGCCCGTTTGTTATGCCAACAGAACGCTGAATGAACACGAAATAAACTATGCTACTATGCAAAATATTTCAGGTCATATCTATTCGGCAGACCATTTAAAATAATGAGTGATCACAAACCATTGGTATAGTTAAACAATATCAAAGAACCAAATATAAAATTGCAACGATGGAAAATAAAGTTGAATGAATTCGATTATAAAATAAAATATATTCCAGGAAAAGAAAATCATGTCGCGGATGCTCTTTCCCGCACAAAAATAGAAGAAGTTATGGTTGGGGAAGTCGAAAGCAATGCAGACGCAACCATACACAGTGCTTACGAAGATAATTTAAATTATATATCCATCACAGAGAGACCAATCAACTACTTCTCCAGACAAATAGAGATGAAAAAGGGTGATAGCAACACATTAAGTGTAAGCCATTTCTTTACGAAAATAAAGATTAACATATGACATATGAGTTCGCCAAAAATCTCATTAAGGAATACGTGTGCACTAAGAAAAGCGCAATCTATTTCCCTAATGATGAGGATTTTCTGATCTTTCAGAGGGCATTTACTGAAATCATAAGCCCTAACAACTTCACAAAATTATTAAGATGCACTAAGAAATTAATTGATATACTGACATATGCTGAATTTAAAGATTTAATACTAAAGCGGCATAAAGAAGTATTGCATCCTGGTATAGAGAAAACCATTAATTGGTTTAAAGAAGAATATTAATAGCCAGATAGCCAGAAATTAATTCAAAATATCATCAATGAATGTGAAGTGTGTAGTTTAGCAAAGACAGAATATAGAGACACCAAATTGACATACGAAACAACACCAGAAATAATGAACGCTAGGGAGAAATATGTGATCGAATTTTATCTCACAGGGATTCAAATCTTCTTATCATGTATTGATATCTATTCGAAATTTGCATCACTAGTTGAAGTAAAGAGTAGAGATTGGCTTGAAGCAAAAAGAGCCATAATTAAGATATTCAATGACATGGGAAAACCCCAAGAAATAAAAGCAGATAAAGACTCAGCTTTTATGTACATAGCTTTGCACAACTGGTTAACTTCCGAAGGCGTCAATTTCCGTTACCACTACCAAAAATGGTGTATCCGATATAGAAAGATTTCATAAGACTGTAAATGAAAACTTGAGAATTATTGATAGTGAATAGAATATAGAGGATAGATGTACTAAATTCGAAACAATACTATACGTCTATAACCACAAAACTAAGCATAATACTACCAAAAGATATCCAGGAGATATATTTCTATATGCAGGCAGTCCCGACACGAATGTTCAACAAAACAAAATCGATAAGATTGACCAACTTAATAAAAGGAGACATGATTTCGAAATTGATACAAAATATAGACAGGCCCCACTTGTAAAAAGCAAAATTACCAATCCATTTAAGAAAACAGGAAGGATTGAACAAGTGGATGAAAAGCATTTTGAAGAGGTTAACCGCGGCAGGAAAATCGTACATTAGACATAAGTCTAAATTCAAAAAACAAAAGAAGATTAATAAGAGTAAGTACGATAATTCCAGAACGACCGAAGAAATATAAAGGATGGAGCATACTATTGTTATCGTTTATCTGTATGATTTCCCTCACTACCACAGTCAAAAGCGGTAACATAGAAGTGAACCCCATCAATGCAAAAAACGGATATTTAATATTCCAAACAGGAACAGTGGAAATCCCAACGAATTACGAATACCATTTTCTTACTATAAATACAACGAAGACTATGTTAATGTTTGACAACCTGTTAGAAGAAGCGAAGAATTTCTCCAGCGTACCCCAAGTACGATACTTAATAGAAAAATTAAGACGAGAAATCAATGGGTTGAGAATCGTTAAGAGGAGGAAAAGAGGTCTTGTAAATGCAGTAGGATCGGTATATAAATACCTGTTTGGCACTTTAGACCCAGATGATAAAGACGAATTGGAGGGAAAAATTAACGACTTATCAAACAACTCAATACAGAAACATGACTTAGACACGATTATGGATGTAATAAACAGTGTAATTAGTGTTATCAACAAACTTGAAATAAAAAGGGAGAGAGACCAACAGATTTCAATACTAATTTTCAATCTGCAACAGTTCACGGAATATATAGAGGATATCGAATTAGGAATGCAGCTGACCAGATTAGGGATCTTCAATCCGAAACTACTGAAGCATGATTACTTAAGACAGATTAATTCGGAAAAAATTTTGAAAATAAAAACATCAACTTGGTTCAAAACGGACACGAAAGAAATCTTGATTATCTCCCACGTCCCGATTAAAATTACTAAAGTTCTGTTACTTCAAATAGTTCCGTATCCAGATGACAATAATAACATTCTGACAGAGCAAGTTTTCGATAAATTTTACATCTTTAACAATCAGGTTCATCAAGAAGATACCGGAAAAGTAATTTTTGACAAATGCATAAGAGGAATTATAAAACAAGAGACCACTGAATGCAAATATACTAAAACACACAAAAATTTCCAAATAAATCACGTAGAACCAAACATATTGTTAACATGGAACATCCCTGAAACAACTGTTAATCAAAATTGTATAAAAAACAATAATACAATATCAGGAAATAATATTATAAAAATCAAAAATTGTACCATAAAAATTGACGAACTGATAATTTCAAATAACTTAGCAGATTTCACACAAACAATTTATATCTCTAACAATATTACAAAATTAGAGCCTATAGCCTATTTGCAAACAAAAGACATAATAAATTCTCATGTTAAATACTACAACGTATTTCAAATTATATGTATCACAACTTTTGTCATTACAATTATAAGCCTTATATTGTATCTAACATATAAGTTCAAAAACTTGCCTAAGAAGATAATTGTAAAATACTGTAAATATTGTAAAATACTGTAAGAAAGAAGAACATCCGCACCCGGAGAGCGAGCTTGCGAGGGGCTTGCGCGGCGTCGGGATATCCGAGGAGGAGGACGGGTTAGACGAGCCGACCTCGGACGCCGACATCACTGTGGTGAAGGTTAAGACGCAGAATGTCTCTGACGTTCCAGCAAATAAACCTCCACCACAGTAAAGCAGCTTCCGCTGCACTACTTGTCCACCTGGCGGTAGGTGGTATCCAAGCTGTCCTCATCCAAGAGCCCTGGATCTGTGGCAACAGAATCCTAGGTCTGAGGGCGACTATGGGCTGTACACAGCCCCAACAACAGGTAAATCGCGAGCCTGCATACTCGCTAGGAAAGATTTAACTCTTTTCATGCTTCCCAATTTCAGCAATGAAGACTTTATAACTGCAGGTCTAGAGGGACCAAACGGGTCCCTCCGGATATGCTCAGCATACCTGGGGCACGACCAGGACCCCAACCCCCCAACCCTAAGGCTAGTCACCGAGGACAGCAAAAGGCTGGACCTTGATCTAATCATGGGGTACGACGCCAACGCCCACCACCATCAGTGGGGCAGCACTGACACTAGCGACAGGGGTGAGTCTATTTTTGATTTCATCCTTTCATCCAACTTGCTAGTGGGAAATTCGGGGAACGAACCCACTTTTACTACCAGGAACCGCAGGGAGGTACTTGATATCACCCTTCTTTCTCAATCACTAAGGGATACCATGAAGTCATGGAGGGTGCTGGAGAAGCAGTCCTTCTCTGACCATCGGTATATCCAATTTACGCTGGGTTCGATCATTCCAGTCACCTTTCGGAACCTCCGGAGGACCGACTGGGGGAAATATAAATCCCAGCTAAGTAAGATCTTTAAGCCCCCTCCAGCCCCAACCCACTCGGAGTACTGTCCAGAGGGGTTGGAGCGACTTGTTAGGATTTTCACCTTGCTTGTAGCACGGCTCTAGATAGGTGCTGCCCCCGTAGTAGGAATGGGGGGAAGACTGGGAAGACATGGTGGTGTAAGGAACTAGGCTTCCTCAAGAAGACCACGAGGCAGTCCTTCAATCTAGCCAAGAGCGTCAACACAGACGCATCGTGGCGCCTCTATAAGACTAACCTGTCCCTATACAACATTGAACTAAGAAAGGCCAAAAAAAGGAACTGGTCCGACTTTTGATCAGGAAGCCTCTCCTCGTTTCTACTCAAGACGCTGGAGAGACTCATTAGTCTGCATCTCAGAACTAATATTCCTCAATCATCCTTATCAGGATCTCAACACGCGTATAGGAGGGGCAGATCCACAGAGACAGCACTCCATTCGCTTACCACTATCATAGAAAAATCGCTCCACGAAAAGGAGTTCACTCTCGTAGCCTTCCTGGATATAGAGGGCGCTTTCAACAATATTCTCCCGAGCTCAATTACGACGGCACTGACTAAGCTGGGGATTGATCAACATTCAGTGGGTCTCATTGACCGGATCTTGCGCAGCAGAACGGTGGAGGCAACACTGGGGGGATCAACCATCTCCAGACATGTCAAAAGAGGTGCACCCCAGGGCGGAGTCCTCTCCCCTCTCCTATGGAATGTGGCAGTCAACGAACTGCTCCGGGGCATAGAGGAGGGTGGCTGTCGAGTTGTGACCTACGCGGATGATGTTGCCTTCGCACTTACGGGAAACTTCCCGAAAACCCTCTGTGACAGAATGAGCGACAGTCTTCGGTTCCTGGCAGATTGGACTGCCAGATGCGGACTGGGAGTAAACCCAGTGAAGACAAAAAAAAAATCCCCAAAGTTATACCCCCTAAGCTTTGTGGGATACCTCTACCCCTTAAAAATCAGGCCAAATATCTAGGTCTAATCCTGGACAAAAAACTAGACTGGGGCCTCAACACGGACAAGAGGGCCAAAAAAGCTACAATCGCACTCTACACCTGCCGTAAGGCTTTAGGGCTAAAATGGGGTATGACCACGAAAATTGTCCGTTGGCTGTATACGGCTATCATTCGCACAATACTCCTCTCCGGGATGGCTATTTGGTGGCCACCTCTAAAGCGGTCCACCTGCTTGGGCAAGTTTAGGAAAATCCGACGTATGGCCCAGATCTGCATGACAGGCGGCCTGCGCACAACTCCGGGAGACGCCTTGGATGTTCTCCTGGATATCCTCCCAATAGAAATAATGGAAGAGATGACCGCGTCACTCTCGGCACTAAGACTGAAGGGTGCGGGCTTGTGGAGAAGATCGAGTTTCTTACTAAGGGAAACACTGACTACTGTGTCCCCACTGAACACCCTATCACACCCTTCCAGGTTTACATCCCCGATAGAACGGAGCCTAGGACCCCCTGGACCCCTAGGGTCCCTTCACATTTAAACGGATGGCTCAAAAGTTGACGGCCGGGTCAGAGGAGGTATATACTCTGACCACCTGGGATAAATCGTCTCTTTTAGGCTACCCGACCACTGCAGCGTCTTTCAGGCGGAAGTCTACGCCATCAAAGAAGCCATTGATCAGCTCCCCCCACTGGGGTTAGAGCTCCCCTATGCATTTTCTCTGACAGTCAGGCTGCCCTGAAGTTACTCGAATCTATTTCTTCTAACTCGAAGACCATCAACGACTGCCGCAGATCTCTTCACGAGATGGCGGAGCAGTACGACCTCCACCTCATCTGGGTCCCAGGACATAGGGACATCGAGGGCAACTGCGCTGCCGATGAACAGGGTACAACCTGCCCTCTTCAGCCGGAGAGGGAGCTACAGTTCTTCACCGCCTCTGCTACTGTCCAGCCCTAAGCAGACGAAGACTGCAGTACCTGGGCTCTTTCAGCCTTGTGGATCTCGCCGAGCTAAGCGAGACATCACCGAGGCAGATAACCCGATTCATCCAATTTTTGGGTTGGTCCTCTCTAACTTAACCCTCTCAGCCCACATTTAAAATTAGCCAAGATAAACATTTTTTTTTAACAGATATGTATTTGGCTTTATTCAAATATGAACTGACGAAAATTTCAAGGTCCTTGGTGTCCTGGTTCGATAGTTACAGGATGTTGCCACAAAATGTTCACAAAATTCTTGTAGACAAACTATGAACTTTTTTTAAATTTTTTTATTTTTAAATAATTTACTTACCCTTATATATGTATAATTCCCACCTAGTTTTCCATTACAACAAATATTTATCGAATAAAATAAAAAAAATGAATTTTTATTTTACCAAAACTTTTCCCGCCAACCATTTTTTTTCATACAACTGCACTTAAAACGTCTGCTAAATAAACACGTTTGCAGCTTACAAGTAACTTATTAGTTATTTTGGTTGCAGAAAACATTAAGGAAGATGTTGAAAAAAAGCGCGAAGCAAAAAAATGTATATTCCAGGTAACTGAGGCGTATTTCTACAATGTTGCCTATAGGCAACAAATGGCCTGAGAGGGTTAAGGGGGTCTTCTACCTTCGCGCTCAAATTTGGGGCCTATTTTTCAAAAATGGATTGCAAAAAAACTACACATGATATCCGAACAATTATTTGATTTGATTAACTAATGCTTGAACTTGAAAAAAAAACCTTATGAATTTATCATAACATTTGCCATTGGCGCGTCGTCGAATTAACCTCTGCCGGCGCGAAAGAGTCAAACGACTGGCAAGAAATCACAGCTTCAGAACCTGCAAACAGCAAGAAGTTTTTTAACTTAATTTTAAGAACGTTGATTAGATCTAGACACAAGCTTTTTTTAATATTTGCAAATTTCACAAAATGGCAGCGATTTGAAAAAAAATTTAATTTTTTGACCATGTTTTTCAATCTAAAAATGACTAAAAAATTGAAAAAAAATTTTTTGGGAAAAAGCTTGTGTCTAGACCTAGCGAGATGTTTTGTGAATAAGTAACGCTTTACAGATCTTGGATATCTTCTATGGTTTCGTCAAAATCATGCCAAAACTTTTGAAAAACCCTACTTTCGGGAAAACGCGTTTAAAGATAAGAAAAATGGTCGAAACGTATGGAGGTGGCAACCTTTCGGGCTTCGTTTACCCATGAAGGAATGCGAATTTTACAAAACCTTTTATATGGCATATTCCTCAGATCCTCTAGTATTTAAAAAAAATCGAAAATAAAAAAAATCGAAGGTAGAAGACCCCCTTAAGATTGGTCATTGGCCCATGAGAACCTGTAGCGGACGGGGGATCTAAGCCTACGCGTCATCACATGGAGCCTCCTCAGGCTCAAGTTGACGGCCCGGCTCTTTGAGCCGGCCGTCACCGCCCTAACCTAACCTAACCTAACCTAAGAATGATGATAATGAAGAAGTAGAGGATAAAGAAAAAAACATTGTATATAGAAGAATAACAAGAGCTTTGTCGGCGAGGATCTGGAGATCCTAAAAGTCAGGACGGCCGAGTTTTAGGAACATACCTTAGGGAATACCTTATTGTACATTGTAACATTATTGTATATAGTGAGATTGAATATAACGTAACGATACTGTGAACATGATGTTAGAATATAAGCAACGATTATACATCGATAAGTGAGATCGGGGATCATTACTTCCGGTCAGCATTGTATGAAGTTGTTGGTTTTGTGAACATAGATTGAAAGACATACAAAGTAAACAAAATATATATGAAAGACAGACCAATAAGACCTATAATATATTGTTATATATCAAACAAGTTAATTTCATATATTTTCAAAGTCCAAAAATTGGCCGTTATCTTTTCATTTTGATATTCTCAATGTTTATTTTATTTCAATTTATTTTTATTTGGACTGTCCATAAACCCATCAAAAACAGTTATAGTCCCATTTACTAGGAAAAGGTCTCTCTCCTTAAGAAGACCATCCCTAAATGGGTCTATCATTGACTTTTCGGTTGAGGCAAACTACTTAGGAGTCACGCTTGACTCCAAGCTCAACTGGAATGCACACCTGGAAAAGACCATAAACAAAGCCATTCGAGCACACTTTGCGTGTAACAGGCTCTACGGCAGAACATGGGGCCTAAGTCCCAAAATGATCTACTGGTCTTTTAACACTGTGGTAAAACCGATCTTAACCTATGCATCTCTTGCTTGGTGGACGAAATCTACCCAGAGGACAGCCGCGGCTGCACTTACCAAATTACAACGACTGGTCTGCATTGGCATCACTGGAGCCATCCGGACGTGCCCCACTGCAGCACTAGGAGTCATAACTGGCATACCCCCTTTACCAATTACATTGAAAAAGGAGGC
>VNJT01001708.1:0-13816 GCA_008042655.1 Drosophila burlai
CGGCATCGGCATCTGCATCTGCATCCCACGTTTTCTGGCCTCGACTAGGCCCGGTTCCTGGTTACGTTTCTAATTAAATTTTATTTTATGCCACCATTTCGGCGCCTTCCACCAGCCTGCAAATTTATAGCACTGCACTTGGCTGCGCATATCCTCGGAGCCTTGCTAGCTATGTTCGAGTTGTCCTCGCTGGCTTTTCGGACCTTCAATTTCGGCTACGGTCCCTTTTAGTTAAGAACGCGTTCGGTGTGCGAAAATTTCGCCTGATTGCTCTTTGATGAAAACTCAATTATTGCCCGTAGTGCGTAGGACACATGCGAGGCTAGGCTGCACGTCTCCTCTAGTCTGGCCATGTCCTGGCTTAAGTAACGCTAGTCTGCTGCATCCTGCTTTGAATCCGGACCTCGTTTCGGCTCGGGCTCTGCCTGCTCCTGCTGCTAATTGAAACGCAGCCGAATCTGATGCATCTGACGCCAACCCGTCATCGATCAGAGAACGAGTGACAGCCATGGTAATGACGATAGAGATGTGATATGTGTGTCCTGTAAGAAATAATTAAATATTTAATTAAATATTAATGGGTTTTGTGAATGGAACTTCTATAATAAAATATATATACCCATTTGCTAAACTATATTGAGTACAGAATTTATAATATGTTAATAGAAATAATGACGAATAATTTAGAAGACATAATGGTATGATTTCATGAATACTATACGTCGAACATGAACATGAACTTGAACAGTGGAAATCCTGTATATAGAGCCATGAGTATTAGCAGGGAGATCTATACTATGTATATATGTTAGAAAAGTCTTTCACATTTACTTAAATATAATTAAATATAAATTAAATTAAATATATTTATTTTGTATTCTTATTATTTTATAATTTTTATTAATTATGTACTATATATTTATTTTATTATTAATATATATTTTTATTTATTATTCATGTCTTCGCTATTCTTTTTTGTTCATCTACAATTTGCTTTATATTTCATATTCATAGCTTGGTTATTCTTTTTTGTTTATCCAAAAGTTGTAGATTTATATAAAATAAAATATCAATGTATAAACTTTAAACTATGCTGACACGTCGTGCAAGTATAAAACGTTTTTATTAAATGTTCATTTTGACTTTTAATTTTTAACTTAAATATATATAGAATTAATTATTATTATTAATTTAATGCTTAATTAAATGAAAAATAGAAAACCTGGAGTAATATTTAATGGATTATATTATAATATAATATAATATTATTATTGTGTTATCAATAATAAATATTACTTATTATCTTTTTATCAATATTAAATATTAGTAGTTACACATAGACATTTTATTTTTTTATGTAGAATTATAATAGAATAAATTACTGTAAAAAATCGGGTTAGTTTAGTGAAGTAAAATATAATCATATTTTAAGTGTGCATCCTACATCAATCCACTTTTATTATTACTATTTTTTTTTTTTTGTAACTATTTTCCCCTCCTCGACTGTAGAAAATCGGAGGCTACGAAGCCTGCGATGGGTGCTTGTCCCCTAGTTAGCATTGTAATCTTATACGGGCAGCAGAGCCAACGGCTTTTGGCATTTCCTTAATGAGTCTAAGGTGATATGACGAATGAATGATTGATTTTTTCCTCTGCGTTTCCGTTGGTCGTTTTCTAGGCTCAGTTTTCGCTTTTCCCCTGCCCTAAGCTGCACACACCTCTCTCTCTCCCTGCCCGCCCACTGAGTTTTCCTTTCCCCGATTTCTTTTGCCATACATTTCGATTTTCCCCGCACACACACAGATGGAGATGATTGCACGGAGTGGATACATGGGGATACTGGATGGCCGGCATCATCAGCGCCGCCATGTTCGTTTTTAGTTTGCTTTCCCCCTTGGAGTTTTCCCTCCCTCCCCCGCGACACCCCGTCGATGCCTCCACTCGTTTCGTTTCGATTCGAGTCCGAGGCTCCTGCAGGATCCTGGAACCCGGCCGGCTCCTTTGCTCCTCTCGTTCGCCCCATACATAGTTTTCTCTATTGAACATTTTACATATTAGAAATTTCGCAAATGGGCGACTGTGCCTATGGCCGATCCACCACAGTGCCCCCTTTGTCTGCCCTTTCGTATGCAAAAAGTTATGTGTGCCCATTGGAGGGGTTTCGGGTTGGAGTTGGGGCTGGGTGTTGGGGTTCCACCTCCCCAGAAGGGGGCAGGGAAGGCTTGTAACGCACACACGCATCCGAGTTTAAATTTCGGCGTCGTCATAGCCGGAGAACCAGAGAACCGGAGTTCGGAGCCGGAGCCGGGGCCATAGAAATAGGAACAGGGCCCAGCGTCATTTCTATTTCTCTGTCGTGGCCAGCGTCGTCAGCAGTGGCCTGAAAATACACCACCCCCTAGCCCCCACCACACACACACACACACAGAGAGAGAGAGAAGCTGCCACCTCCCTCAATTTTCCACTGCCCCTTTCGGTTGTTGTTTTTGTCGTGGGCAACGGTGCGGCTTTTGAAGCTTGTGAGTGTGTGTGTGTATGTGTTTGACTGCAACGACTGAGGCAGAGGATCTGCCTGCCTCCCAGGACCTCCACCTCAATACGTTGCTACCACCCTGTCGCTCACGATTGAGGAACCGCAGCAGGAACAGCAGCACCCAGTCATTCCATTTATGCGTGGTATATTGATAAAAGGCACTGAGAATAAAGTTTGGGGTGTTATGAACCAAATATATTTAATGTAAATAATTAAATTAGGAATTAATTATAACAAAAATAAGCAGTAATAAGTTTTTCTCTGGATTCTTCTTTTTAATTCAAAGAAAAAGTAAAAATTAAAAGACAACTTTGAAGTTTAAAAAGAGCTTAGGGTATATTTTATTTTTAGAAAGTTTTCTGTCAATTTTATTTTAAAATAAGCAGAGAAGTATATGTTATCCTTCCTTAAATGTATGCTTTATTTATTATTATTATTCCTCCTCAAAATTAAAATTTAACAATTTCCCGCCGTGTAACGCACCAAAAGGCATCAAAAAAGTCAGTCGCCAGTGTCGCCAATCGTCGTCGTTGCCGCCACTCCATTCTCCTTTCTCCTATCGTCTTTCGCCTTTCGCCTTTCTTCTGGTGGCCAGGATCCGGCTGCTCCTGGATTCTGCCCAGGATTCTGCTGCTGCTCGCACTTTCGGCTAAGCCATCGCTGCCGTTTGATGCGGCACCCACACACCCACACATGTGCGAATACATAGAATCACGGCCTAAACAACAATAACAGCAACTGAAGCAGCAGGAACAAACGAATAGGAGGACAACGAAGTCCAGGCTGGAGTTTTTCCCGGCTTCCCCCACTCCAACCCCGGACATTTTCCTTCTGCTCCGAGGCTGGAGCTGCTGCCATTGTATGCATGCATATTAAATTCAATCGAATGTATTCTCTCCACTCGATGCTCCAGCTCCTGCTTCAACTCCTTCTCCCGCTCCCACTCCCACTTTCATTCGACGCCTCCTCGGCGACTCCTCTGCAGGCTGCGTTCCTTGTTTCCAGCGCGCCACTCGGCGTATACGTAACGTGGCGATGCCGAAGCGAAAGCAAACGTTACGTATCCGTCGCACATTCGTTAGGAATAGGAATAGGCGGAGTTATCAACGTTTTCAAGTTATAATAAAAATGCAACACATTTTACAGACATGCCACTATGTGTACATACGTGTGCATACATACGTACGTACAGTATCCTTCCATTTTCCCCTTCACTTTTTCCATGGTCTGTGCTTTGGCTCTGGCTACTTTCCATAGATTTTTTCCTTCGTTATTGGTTTCGAGTGGCGCAACATATTCCCTCCCTTTTTTTTTGTCATTCTGCATGTTGTATATACAACAGACTTGGTTTTATTTTTTTCCCTCGATTTTTATTTCGCCTTTTTTTTTTGTTTTCCGTTGCGATTTTTATTATTTTTCAATGCTCAAAACTCGACGTCGCATAAAACTTGTGTTTTTGCTGCCGCTGCTCCGGCAGGAGCTGCCACCCCCTGCATCCCTTGGCCCGAATCCTTGTCCAACGGACAACGCTGCTCGTTACAGAGTTTCCATTTCTCGCTGAGAGCGAGACATTTTGCTAATGCATTGATTAAAATTGAATTTTTAATTAAAATATTGCAGCAGGAAGGGATGGCTGGGTGTGTCTAGTGTGTGCTAGTTTTTGTTTGATTTGTGCACAATATTTCGCTTTCGTCCTTTTTTGTTGTTCCGCTGAATGCTGTCAGTTTTTTAAGCAGCTCAAGGGATTAGTTTTAAATTCTGCTCTGCCAATAAAAGTGCTTCAGTTTAAACTGGGTGCAAGAACAAGATTTATTCATCGCCTTTCACTTTCGACTGGCCATCTCAATCCAAATAAATCACAAGCAATTATGCAAACCAAGCATCCTTAAGGAATTTTCACACTTTCACACTTGGCCACAAAGCCAAGTCGGAGCAATCCCTGGCGTGCCATCTCCAGCCCGATGTCCAAAGTCCCATGTCCGCTGACCAGAAAACCACAAGTGCATTATACCAGCATAAATCTCCCAATTGCTTTCTTATGCAGTTCGAGGAAAGTGTGCATGTTTACACACAATATTTTCTTTGCATTTATTTTTCCCCGAAAAGCATCGGCCGAGGGACGCACACGCAAGAAGGGCGAAAGGTGGACAATGGCCGGCATAAGTGAGCTAATAAATGTACAGAAAATTTCGACAGCAAACATTTACTTAAGCAAACGGCAATCGAGTATCGAGAATGCATTCAGCAGGCCGGAGAAGGAGACGAACACCGACCCTGAGACGTTCGACAGGAGTGAATGAATAAGTGGCTTATGCACTGCAGAAAAAGTATCTGAAAGATGCTTAAGTACTAGGTAAAAAATCATTTGAAATTGTGGTAAATACATTGAGATTCTCAACTAAATAAATACAGTTTTAAACGGAGTTTCTTTAATATCATTTTGATATTAATTTGCTCATTGAAGAATTATCTTTCTATCATAAATTTCACACAGGAATGCTCTAAATTTGTTTTTTAAACCGAAGGAAATTATATAACAAAATTTGATCAAAACAAATAAAGATAAATGCTGCTTATAATAACCTGAGACTCTTCATTTCCAATAAATCAAACCACATATAGTAGTTACTTAAAGCAACTCCTTGTTAAAGCATAAATATATCAATTATATATTTTTCCCTCTGCAAATGTGCGATTGCCGTGTGTGTGTGGCTTGTGTGTGCGTGGTGTCAAGCCACAAACACCTTTTGCGTAAAATAAAGCAATCAAGCAAATAATGTTGCCACATTACACTATCAACAGCTTCCTGCTTTCCTTGACACACACACATACACGCAGCCGTGGGAGAGGGAAAGTCGAGGGAAAGTAGCCGCTCACAAGCTGGGAAAATTCTTTAATAGCTCACACAGACGCACACACTCTCGCAGCCGGGACAAAATGGTTGTGCAGACTGAAGTAAAATTGAAACAACCTTGAGGAATGCCGGAGCAAACACACACACGTTGGGGGAGAGAAACGCCCCCTCACAAACACAGACAGAGATGCAGACTGAGAGGCAAAAGTGTCTGGCAAAATGTCTCGACTCCTGAATTTCCCTGAGTCTCCCCTCGTGCGCCCGCCTGCCTCTGTGACCGAGACTCAGTGGAAGTCAAGGCTTTGAGCCGACGACGACAAGGCTGTCCTTGTTGAGCAGCAGCAGGATAAGGAAGGAGTCACAGTCGGAGATGGAGTCTCCGGGCCCTCCCTCAGACTTCCCCGGCAACTTGTGCACTTTCGCTTTTGGCCTGGCCAAAACTGCACATGATGCTGCTGCTACTGCTACGGCTTCTGTGCCATATTTAACAAATTATCTGTAATTTCTCGAGAGCAGGCAACATCAACTTGGGGCTTCGGCTCAACTCAACTCGCCTCAACTGCATCTTCCCGCAGAGCGTGGAGCCAATTGCCGGGTCAGAAGCCGCAGCCAGCTATTAACCCATTGGGTGTGGATAGGGGAATACTTAGGGGTTGGTTTCTTATTTGGAAATATTATAATAAACTATGGTTTAATAGGAGTATTAATACAAAGGTTCCCTTGAAGGGAAAGTCTGTAGATAACTCAAATAAAATCCTATTCAACCTAAGTAAAAATACCCAAGATATTTCTGATTCAAACTTACTTCTATAAGATTATATTCTGCATTATTTATAGCTTAAGAAATAAATTTCATAAATATTTTCTTGAAAATATAATCCAGATATATATTTTAAAAATATTCCAAAAATTATTAAACCAAACTAAGAACTAAGACTAGTTTCTTAAAAAAAATGTATCCCACAAGAAGCTGCCACCAAAGCATTGCCATGACACCGACATAAAAACCCCTGTTAAATCCGACACCTCAACGGGTTAAGACGGCGCCAAACCACTTGTCAAGATGGCTAACGGCAGAGTGGCTGCTAACTGTTGAAGGGGCTTGGTAAGCAGGAGTTGAAGTGGAGTGAGCGGAAAGGCAAGGCAACCAGCCAGCCAACAGCCAACAACCGGCAAACCAACCAGCCAGGATTTTGGGCTACAAGCAGCCGCAAATGCTTAACTTCAGACACATCCAAGAGCGGATTTGGGGCAAAGAGGGATCACGACGAGGACGAGGACGAGGAGGAGTCGGAGTCGGAGTCGGAATAGAAGGAAGACAGACAGCAGGCGGCAACCACAGGCGAATTGCTGGCAAGGACGAAAGGCAGGATGAAGGCAGCTGCCGTCGCTGGAAGGAAGTTGTTTGTGGGTCGCAATTCAATGCTGACCGAGAACGAGAAAGAGAACGAGATGGAGACCGAGACCGAGACCGAGAATGAGACTCGACCCTTTTGGCTCTCCTGTTGCTCCTCTGCATCCTCTGCCCCCTCCTTTGACAACCCCCTTCCCAGCAAGTGTGTGTTTGTGTGGGTGTCTCGCAAGATGAAAGCCACTTGCCATTCATGGCCAGTCGAGCGGCTGGGATGCCTGGCTCGTTGGCTTCGCCGCACTGAGAGAAAATTAGGAAAAAAACTATAAATAAAATATAATATTAACTCTTAAAATTAAACTTAAACATAATTATGATAACATTCTTTCCCATGCTTAAAGTTTAGGAAAATAAACTACAGCTGCTACCGATTACTGTCAGATAAAACCCATATTCCACATTCCAAAACTCTCCATATCCCCTTGAAATTTCTCCAAGTGTCGGCTTTTTGCTTGCTGCCCAACGGGTGGCCGGCAAAACTGCTCCGGAATGACCTTGAGCATTACAGATGTACGCTTGTCCCCGGACTGCTGACTGCGGCGGCCTGTGTCCGGGACTGCCCCTCCTTTGGGCTTCTCCTATTTATCTGCAGTCTGCAGCTAAGGATGCTGAGGATGTTCAGGATGTTTTGGGGGGACCAAAGGACTCCAGAGCGAGACCAAAGTCATGAGTCCAGGGAGCAGACCGAGTTTTGCATCAAGTGCAAAGTGATGTGTTAAGCTGTTAAGTGCCAAAGTAATTGTTTTCTTTCACCAACAACAACAGCAGCAACATGGAAAGCATGACGGCTTCGCTTTCACTTGCCCCTTGACCTTGAGAAGTACTCGTGTCTGTCCGTGTGAGCCTGAATTTGTGACTGTGCGAGGGGGCAAGTAGGGGAGGAAGGAGGCCTTGTTGTTGTGCCAGAAGTTGCACTTGCTTTCGAGGGGAATTAAGTGAATTATGTCTTTGGAATTGGGGTCAGCCGAGGAGCTGCAGTCGGAGGGGTTGAAAGGGTTGAGTTAAATTCATTTCCCGGAAGAGTCTGGAAGAAAATTTCCCTAACGCCTATTTTTATTTTTTATTTAAATCGTTTTTATTTGCGATTGTGTGCTCTACATATAAAAACTAGAACACAAGATCATTCCCTATTGAAATTAGGGCTATTAAACATTAATTTAATAAAAAAAAATCATTTTAAAGCCCCTAAAATGCGGATATTTGATATTTTATTGAATTTTTTTTTTTTTTTCTTAATGTTTATGTTTAATTTTTAAAGTGTAATTTAATTATAATAGTTTATTTACCCTATTAAAAACAAACATATGAAAATTTCCGAATTGAGATAAGTGCTGTTTTGTCCAAGTTATAACTTTTTTTAGTCTTTGAATTGTTTAAATTGGCCCCTTTCTTATCATACAAAAATATCGTTAAATATCGGATTAAATTTTGTGAATATTTAAGGTCTTTTAGAGGACAAGATACGCAAAATGCCAGTAATTTCCGAAATATACTATATTTCGACTCGGCATTAAAATCTTTACGTTTTAATATTTAAAAAATTTAAAAAACTTCAAATTATTCAAAAAATTAAAAACAAAATTTCATTTTGAAAATTTGTAAACTGAATATGAAGATTTATTAAACTAATAATATTTAAAAGACCCGCTTTCCAATTTATAATTAATGCTTTTCACACTAAGTTATAATTGATTTCCCATTCGGTGGAATGATCCAATGAAATACTGAACATTCTATCTTTTCCTAATTTATTTATTTTAAGTTTAATTTTTATTAAATCAGTTCTAAAAATATTATCTTAAAATAGAAATGCCTGTGGGGTCCTCTAAAATACTAATGACTCTCAAGAATCCTTCATAGATTTTCCTGTTCCATTTAGGCATACATACCATTGAATTCCCTTCCAAATTGAGGCTTTGAATATTCGTAGAATTGGAATTATTTTGATTTATTCCTCACTGGCCGCCTTTAACCCATAAATAAAACATGGACACTGGTTGATGTTTAATTTTTCAATTTCTTTTTATTTTCTGTTTATTATTGTATAATTTATTGTTTAACTAAACGCTTCTTTAGGGATAGATTATAATAATAATAATAATAATAGTTCACTCACAGAGTACGGGCAATACATATGCATATCTGACAGTCGAGTGTGTGTTGGTTCTGTGTGCGATTCCGAGTGTGGCTGTAGGTGTAGGTGTGTGTGTGTGTTTACATAAAATTAGCACAAATTTAATGTGATGCTGCCTTGCGTTGTTTGCTCATTCATTCATTTACAATGTTACAATGCTACAGTACGAGTACGAGTACGAGTACGAGTACGAGTACGATTACGATTACGATTACGATTACGATTACCATAGAAGAAGTGCTGCGAAGGGCTCTCGGTTTCCGGGGGGTAAGTCTAAGATTAAGTCAAAGCCTAAAGCTATGGAAATTTGTACATTATTTACAGTTACATTTGGAAATACCATTAATATAAGTATGTGTGTGTGCTGCGTATAGGTTTGCACTTCTCTATCCGTGTGTGTCGGCTTATGTATCTTAAAGTATTTGCGTTTATTTATATATCTATATATGTATATAAAGTTGTAATTACCAGATTTGACAACATTCAGTGTGGGTGTGTGTGTGAGGGTGTGTATTTCTAGGGTTAAGCTACATTTAAGAAATGCACAAGTCTCTAATCGTAAATTTAATTGTTTACGGTTCTGCGGTTACATTTAATCGTTACACCTATTTATTATTATTATTTTTCGCGTGGCAAAAAAGGCAATCAACGCAACGAATTATCCCGAAAATAAATAAGACAAAGTACGAGATCCTATCCTTACAGGAAAGTTCCGAAGTATGTGTGTTGTGTTGGGCTGTATGTGGGGTGTGCTTTAATAATAGGTTAATACTTTATACCTTCCTCGATGCGCTCTCTAAAACTAGCCTAGGCATAAAAACCAGTTAGCAACTTCAACTTAGCACTAAACACTAAAAACGTTGGGGTTTCAAGTAGCAGTCCAAATGTATTTTTGTGTATTGTATTTTCTTTGTGTGTATTGTTGTTTGTGTGACTTTTAGGGTGGTTCCTAATGTTTTTGGGCAATTAATTCTGAAGGCAAGTATTCGTTGGATAATTAAGGGAAGTTGTTGGATTTATTTTAGGCTTCTAGAAAATATTTCAAAATTGTTCTGATTTCTTCTATTGCATTCTTTTTCAACCAATATTTCTAGCTTTTTTAAGGCTTTGGTATTCTCTTGTTTATTGCTTGAAAAATGTATAAACATAATTTTCCTACTTAAAAATAATATATAGTTTCTAAAAAATTTAAAGAATAGGACCATAAGAAACTATTAAAATCAGCTGAAATAAATATTTTTCTGTCGCCTGGAAAATGTATAACAACTTTCTGTTCATGTTCAATTTAACCAAGTTATTTTAAAATATGTTTAAAAATTTATAAATAACCCTTAAGTGAAAAATAAAAATCCAACTACTTACTCTTATCCAACGATTACCTTGCTTTCCCCTGGAATTTACCCAGCATGTTTGTGTTTAAAAATTGTCCCACCCCTGATCCACCATCCCCCAGCCGCCGATCTCCGGGATTCAATCCTCGTGCGGCAGCTCGGCGGCATGCTGCTGCTCCAGCTTGATCTTCATCAGCGGCGATTCCCGCACCGGATTCACGGGCGGCGCATAAGCTGCCGCCGCCGCCGCAGCAGCGGCTGCATCCGGATTGGCAAAGAGCTCGCTCATGTCCTGACCTGGTCCCGGGAAGAAGTCCTCGAAGCGGGGACTCTTGGTCACCGACTTCTGGAGCAACCCGTTGGCAATCGCCTCGAAGTCGATGCCGGCGGGCAGGCTCTCCAGGAAGCGCTTGTTGTAGGCGCTGGCCTGGTGCTTGGCATAGTGGGCGGCGGAGTAGGGCGAGGCGGCGCCGGGTCTTTGGCTGGCGGTCAGGGACTTGGCGCTGCCGGAACCGGAACTGGAGCCCCGCGACTGGCTGCCATACTGGCGGGACAGTTCGCGCTCCCTTTCCCGTTCCCGCGACAGCTCGCGATCACGCTCCCGCTCCCGGGATAACTCGCGTGCATAGGAGGCGGCACTGTTCGGCGCCGCGCCACCCGCTCCTCCGCTGGATCCCCGCGAGGGCATCACATTCAGACCGGGCAGACCCATGAGTCCCAGGGCCGAGAGATCGGGCAGGTTCTCTGCTCCCCGCCGGTCCGCTCCCTGCTGTTGCTGCTGCTGGTGTTGGTGCTGGTGCTTGGCCGCCGCTGCAGCCACTGCCGCCGCCGCGGAAACCTGGTCCTCGATCTCAGAGCGTTGCAGGTAAGCCGGCGACTTGTACATGTTCATCGACTGGCCGTGGGGCGACTGCTGTGGGTGGTGCGATGGCTGCTGCTGGTGGTGCGACTGCGGCTGGTGGTGGTGCGCCTGCTGCTGTTGCTGCTGGGAGAGGATCTGGCGGCGCAGGGTCTCCGTCATGGAGTTCAGTGGACTGCCAGCATCCGGCGGAGCCAGTGCAGCATTCTGGGCGGCCATCTTGGCGGCGGCAGCGGCACTGTGATAGCCATTCGAGGCGGAACCAGCGCCAAAGTGGGACTAAGGAGGATGAAACGAAGCAATATGGGAAGAAAGGGTTAAAGTGGGTTAAAAGGTAATCAGCAGCTAAAAAAATGTATTATAAATTTGAATAAGAATGCTTTTAGTTAAAAATCATGTTCCTAACAAAGCCATAATGTATACATAAAGCTTCTACAACAAAATATTAGACCTTGGCGTTTCGAAAATAATATAATTACACTTTTTGTTTACACAAAACAAATTCCACCTAACTGAAATATAATTAGTATTGAAATTCATTCTGGCAAGCGATAAATGTTTATTTTTATGTCTTTCCTATTCGAATAACATTAAATGGCGCTAAAAAACATGCTCTATGAACCTCTATCTACTTGTTTCTGATTGAGAAAATAAACTTAACATTTTCATAAGTAATTATTTTAAATGCAAAAAGAAGGAATCCAAAGAAGTACTTACACCATGGGCCTGTCCATTGGCATACTGATGGGCACTCATGTCCTCCTTGATTTCGCGATAGTCCCTGAAGACCACCGCCTTGATGACGCTGCGGATGAGCTCCTCGGGCCACATGCCCAGCAGGATGCGCTGCGGGCGACCCCTGGCCTTGGGCCTGGGATCGGCACCGCCATCCAGCGAGGGTCCCAGCATATTATGAACTCGATTGGCATACAGGACGAAAGTGGGATACGGGATGTCGAATTTGCGGGCAGCCTGCGACAGGGATAAACCCTCCTTCAGGACACTGAAGATGGCCTCGGCCATGGCCTCTGGACGCCAGGACTTCAGGGGTCCTCGCTCCCGGAATCTTAGCTGCTGCACTAGGTTCTGTTGGTTGGTGTTCCAGCACTTTTGCCACATGGACTGCAACTGGTACTGGTAGCTGTCTGCTGGAAGGAACACGTTGTGGGGGACAAAATGAAAAGGCTGAAAGGGAAACTCTTTTTTAGCTTGAACTTACCCGCCACTGAGGCAGCTCCAGTGGCTGCGGCTGCAGCGCCCATCCAGCCACCATGTCCTCCACTCTCGATCATCTTGGCCTGGAATTAATCAGAGGGAAGGGAAATTGTTAGCTATTATATATTTTAAAAAGTTTCTTACTCAAATAAAATTATAATATAAACTATTCTTAATTTAAAAGATTTATTTGTTCTACACTAAAAAAATCCCTGCAGCTTAGGCGCTCAGAAAAAGATTGTCGCCAGATTATTTTCCTGACTTCACGACTTTAAAATAATTAGAAAACTTTGCATAACGGGTATCTGTTTTTTGGTGGAGGGACTCCCTCCCACCAGCCAATAGTTTTCCCCTCTGGCTTACTTCTTAAGGCCGCCTGTGACATTTGCACACGAATTGTGGCTGGCCGTAAAAGTTTATGAATGCCATAAATGTTGCCGTAGCATTTTCGTATGCAAAGAGAGCCGAGGAGGAGCCCACCAAAAGCAAATTAGTATACAAAGTGGGGCTACTATCCCGGAGCCCATTGTCTAGGCGGCCCCCTTTTACGGCTCTGAGGCTTTGGCTTCACCTAGCGGAATATACAAAAAGCCATTTATTTATTGCTATTATTAGGAATTCAGGGGGAAGCTCTCTGTGCCGCTTAATTGAGCCCGCCTTTAACCCTAGCGGTCGTATTAATCAGTTGAAACCGGTACAAAAACCGGGCCATTTAAGGGTTAACCGGGAGCTGAGACTGAAGCTAAGAGAATCCGCATTTTTTTTTTTTTAGTTTCCTTTAGTTTTTTTAATGCCACATAGGAAAAGTTAAATTGATGCACGTTTCGTGCCATGGCCGAAACAGAGGCTCTGGCCATAAAGCCTTCCTTCGGCCAGCTGGCCACGCCCCCTCTGCGCACGTAGCCATGCATTTTATATGCAGGGGCGTAATACAAATTATGTGCAGCGAGCATGAGCCCAGAGGCAGAGCAAAAAAACATAATAAGTAAAGAAAAAAAATATCAAGAAAAACAACACCAAATATATAAAACAAAACAGGAATCCGGCAAGGGGTTGCAGCGCATAAAGAGAACATATAATGCAAGTCTTAAATATTTGAGGAGTAGGCGCTGGAGAGCAGGAGAACCGGAAAATAGGAAAATAGGAAAACTCCATGTCGAGCAGCCGAAGCCCGCATGCCAAGGAAAAAGGTCATAAAACGTATGAATAATTGAAATTGAAAAGTCGGAAGCATTTTTACATTTTTACAGGCGGCACTAGTGGCCCTAACTGTAACAAATGCGGCCGAGCTGCAAACAAAATGGCGTTAAAAATGCTATTTTATGTAAAACACTTTGTTAATGATGCCACTCATTGTGTATGTGTGTGGGGCAGGCCCGTGCGCACGGGGGGGGGTTTTGGGGGTTGTAACCCCCCCCATGGAGAATTTTTCAACATAAATTTGTATAAACAATACAGCACTTATTATATAAATGTGCA
>VNJT01001713.1:0-29518 GCA_008042655.1 Drosophila burlai
AACTGAGACGGGACAAGGCGCCGTCCGGAGTGAGGCGCTTTAGGTCCTCGGGCACTTTGATGGGCTGCGGCAGGACTGGTCCCACACCCGCATGCATCTCCACTGTAATGCCAAGGGCCTGTGGGATGACTAGGATGTCCGAGAAGATAATGGAGGCATCGAGGTCAAAGCGGCGCAGCGGCTGCATGGTCACCTCGCAGGCCAGCTCCGGAGTGCGGCAGACGGTGAAGAAGTCATGCTGCTTGCGCAGCTCCTGGAACTCTGGCAGATAGCGACCGGCCTGTCGCATAACCCAGACGGGTACGCGGTCCACCACCTCGCCGCGTGCGGCTCGCAGCAGGTTGTCGTTCTTAAGCACGGGGAAGGGCTGAGAGGAGGTGAACGTAAGATTGGTACGGTTAGTTTGCACAAGCGGCGCCTGCAGCAGCACCATCGAGACCAACATCAGTCGAAGTCCAACCGATTGCCGCTGGGACATGATGTAACTGTTGTAAGGCCACCTTAAATTGATGAAAACTCACCTTGGCGTCTTTCATTCTGACAATTCTGGGGCGGACTTGTTGGTGGAAACTGCCGTGGTGCTCTCCGCTGACGATTCCTATCGAATTTGATGAAATATATTACGGAATTCTGCAATGCTGCATGAGTGTGCGTTCTGCCGAAACTTGTTTACGTTCCCAGCTGGGCATGGGAGGTGAGCGATAGCTTTAGCTATCGATTGCTATCGATAATTTATTTAATTTTCAATATTAATAGTTTAGTTTATTATTTTTACTTAATATTTATGTCTTGTTTAATTGAAAAATTAAATCAATTCATTGATTTTAACTTCAAATAATAGGTTAGACAAAATAAACAACAAGAAAAAAAATACATTTTGTTTTTTTTTTTTTATCCACGACAACTATCGTCTCATCGCTTGATACCTACTCATCTCTAACTCTCTTTGTGCTTCGCGCTTCTCAAATGCGTTGTTTGTTTTGTTTATACTTTAAGTCTTTCTATGCCGCCGCCCAGGAAGAAGGCGAAATTGGAAACAATGAGGTAAGTGGGGGCAAGTTGCAGGAGAGTTGCAACAACTAAATCGAGGTCCCCCCTTTCTTCCAGGTGTCCAAATAATCCGGTGTCCTTTGAGCAATTTAAGAAGCTAATACAAAACCTGCCTGATATATCCTTTGAAGTGCAACGCGACGGAGTCGCTGGTAAGGACGTCACTCTGGATGAGTGCGCCTTTTGGTACTACGAATCCTTCTATAAAACTCCCAAAGTACGCCACAAATATCCATATAAACTGAGAGCCTGCCCCATGAGAATACGAGATAAGTTGCTCTCAATGCCCAAGTCTGACGACCCAGTAGGTGAGTCGGCGGCGGGCGAGCATGAAATCGACAAAGGTGTATTAGTCAAAGTGGCAAGGTATGTGTATGGATGCCACACAGGCTGTTTCCGTTGCTAATAACCAGACTTATCCTTAGGATGGGTACGTTCCGCTTTCCCGTAGCATTCTTCGCCTTCAAGAGCCACGTGAATGTAGAAAAGGTTCTCCGTATGATGGGAAAGACAACTGAGGAACGGAAGGCATTGATGGCTTGTGAGAATCAATGTGAAATCATCTTTAAAAAATTCTACAATTCGTTCTACATGTTCCCCGATCGGCAGTCTACCGACATTTTTAAAAACGTATCCATGGCGTTCTTGGAGTTGCTCCTCAAGCCTGGCGAACCCTACGATGACTTGGCGAAGAAGTCTGTTGAAAAACATGCCGCAGAGAAGAGGTGAGAAAACAAGTTTGATTTCTCTCGAAAGCATCTTAAAAATTGTAAATTTCAATGCTTCGCAGACAAACCGTAATCGCCAGCTTTGAGCAGTTCGAGAAATACTTGGTCAATATGTTTGACATTGTGTGGCAGTTGAAGTTGCACGACAAGGATTACGCGGCTTTAGACTTTGAGAAATGCGCCCGTGCCTTCTATCTGAACTTTTACCTCAAGCCGGAGATCCGCGACAGGTACACGTTTCAGTGGCGACCGTGTTCTTCGGCCATGCAAAAGCGCCTGCTAAACATACCCAATGCGGAGTCTGCCGAAGAGCTGCGGAAAAGTTTTCCTCACCTCATGCCTAATAACTCCCCGAACGAGGAGGAGGAGGAGGAAATAATCGAGGTGGATATCGAATCACCAGTGATAGAGGTGACAGAGGAGCCAACATCTGCAGGAAATGCACTCGAAATTAATAATAATAGCTGTGAAAAACAATTAATCCCACCTGCGAAGGAGAAGACTCCACCAAAAGGGTAATTTTTGATCCATTTTAATATCAAAAAATATTGTTAAATTGTGAATTGTAATATTTAAGCGATCCATTAAAGGAACACGTAGCAAGCTCTGAGGAATTACCAAGGCTTTTTCTTGCAGAGTCTTCTGAGGAGTAAGTTTCTGTTTTCGATAATCCCCAAGGCACACTTTTTTTTATAAACTCTCTGCTTTGTTTTTATCCGCAGAGAGGAACTCTTTCAAACAGACGTAGAAGTGGATATCAAAGCGTAAGATCAAAAGTTCCCCCCAGATAGTTTCAATTCAATAATAACTAAAATGGTGTTGCATCTTTCAGATCCGGTCGGTTTATGTTTCCCGTTTCGTTCGACACTTTCCGACGCTGCATCAACTATGCTGAGATTCTTCGGCCATTACTCACGCTGGCACTTAAAGATAAATCTCAGCTAGAGGACTTGATCCCTCATCCCCATAATCCAATCTGTGAAAAGATCTTTCTTCGCTTCTACCGTTCCTTTTATATTTTTCCCGATACTCGACAGAAGTGTGAATACCGGTTTTCATGCCGAAATGATCAGGTCTTAAAGAAGTTGTCCGAATATGCAAAACCGCTCAATGAGAGTGCCATGAAGACCATGAACGAGCCCAAAACTAAGTGTCAAGAAGCTACAAATGCGGTTGCTGCTGAGCAAAGCAAGAAGAATCCAGCCGAAGAATCTGTTTCAGCCACAGTTTTAGGCCATAAGGAAAGGGATAACAAAGAGAAGTCATCCGAATATGCAAAACCGCTCAATGAGAGTGCCATAAAGACGATGAATGAGACCAAAACTAATTGTCAAGAAGCTAAAAATGTGGTTCCTGCTGAGCAAAGCAAGAAAAACCTAGCCGAAGAATCTGCCACAGTTTTAGACCACCAGAAAAGGGATAACAAAGAGAACACAAAAGACAAGGAAATCATCAAAAATGGGCTTAAGGAAAAAGCAAAGAAATTGCCAAACTTCCCTGTGACTTTTC
The DNA here is from genome assembly GCA_008042655.1 of Drosophila burlai. Lineage (NCBI taxonomy): Eukaryota > Metazoa > Arthropoda > Insecta > Diptera > Drosophilidae > Drosophila > Drosophila burlai. The sequence goes on from VNJT01001713.1 coordinate 3,288, forward strand.
ATGTTTTTAAGCGCTACGTGACGAATTTTAACAAAATTCTTCAACAAATGAAGCTTTGCGACGAGTTCAGGGATAAATCTGACGCCGAGTGCGCTCAGGAATACTACAAGGGATTTTATACATCGCCAGAAATGCGAAATAAGTTTGAATGTGTAATGAGACCGTGTCCCGCCAAGATGCGTGATGTGCTCCATAGTTATGCACAGCAACCACCGGTTTCGGTAGATTCTTCAATGGAGTCCGACGGCTGCGTGTGCTTAACTGATGAGAAATCAAAAGATATTCTGCCAACGGCAACGGAGAAATCAAAAGGTACTCCAGTAAAGGAGAGTAAAGTCATCAAGGAAACACACGAAAAGCAAAAGGTAGATTCTTCATTGGAGTCCGACGACTGCGTGTGCTTGGCTGATGATGTTCTGCCAACGGCTAATCTCTCGGAGAAATCAAAGGGTATTCTGCCAACGGCTAATCTCTCAGAGAAATCAAAAGGTACTCCAATAAAGGACAGTAAAGTCATCAAGGAAACACACGAAAAGCAAAAGGTAGATTCTTCAATGGAGTCCGACTGCGTGTGCTTGGTTGATGATGTTCTTCCAATGGCAAATCTCTCAGAGAAATCAAAAGGTATTCCAGTAAAGGAGGAGAGTAAAATCAAAGAAACACACGAAAAGCAAAAGGTAGATTCTTTAATGGAGTCCGACTGCGTGTGCTTGGCTGATGATGTTCTACCAACGGAAACGGAGAAATCAAAAGGTACTCCAATAAAGGAGAGTAAAGTCATCAAGGAAACACACGAAAATCACGTATCATTTAAACTTTTTAAACATTATATAAAAAATCTCAAGGAAATAGTTGAGCAAATGCTACTTTGCGATGAGTACGCGGGGAAATCTGAAGAAGAATGTGCCCGGGTTTACTACAACGGCTTTTACACTTCGCAAAATATGCGGGATAGGTTTCCTTACCAACTAAAGCCATGTCCTGCCAAGATGAGAAACAAGTTAATCAGTTTTCCCACAAAAGACCAGCACATGGATGATGTCTTGCCTGAAAAACATTCCGAACTATGTGATTCCATTGCCAAGAAATTAACAGAAAACATTCTTATCGAAACTGATGATGAGGTGAAAGTGAATTCAAGTGAAATTCCTGTTGAAACCGAAGAGTGCCTTCCGCAAAATCAATCATCCAGCAATTGCCAACAAACGGCAGCGAAATCAGGGTAAAGATTCTATTCTAAAGATGATATTTAAATATTAATATAAAAGATATTTCCCATTTACCTTTCAGAAGCAAACGGCGAACTTTAAGAACCTTCAAAAAGTGAGTGCAAGAATGTATTTTGTTCGCCACAAAAAACTAACAAACTAACATTTAACCTTGCAGTGGCGCTTCCTTTGAGTTCCCAGTGTCCTTTGAGACATTCAAGCGGCACATCAACTACGATGAGATTGTGAAATCGCTACTAGAGGTTGTCCAAAATGAGATTGAGCGGAGTGATGAAGTCAAAGAGTTGTTTCGTAAATTCTTTTGCTCTTTCTACGTTCAGAAAGATGTTCGCCAAAGACATGCCTATCGATTTCAAAATGCAGATAAAGAGCTCCTTGAGAAATTGGAAGAATATGCTGTGCCTCTAAACGAGATAGCGAGAAAAACAATGTCTCAGAACGAGAGAAACGAGGACGTGGCTCCACGTGCTTCGATGGATGAAACTCTAGTTACCATCTCGGGCATCGAGTACCGATTTCCAGTATCCTTTGAAACATTCCACAAGTACATAAACTATGAAGAGCTCAAGGAGGGTCTAGCAAATGGTGGGAATGTGAAAAAAAAGAGCCCAGAGGAGCTGGCGGCTATTCTGGGAGATGAAACGAGTTGCCTGCGTCTATTACGGCGTTATTATTATTCCTTTTACACCTTGAAGAATATTAGGAATAAGTTGAAATATAACTTTAATGCTGCGCCACCGGAACTCTCCGAAAAATTACTCGAATGGGCAAAGCCTTTTAAGGAGTCTACTGAACCAGTTAAGAGTCTGTCGCAGACACTGCCCGAGGTTCAGACCAAGCAAGGATGTCCCAAGGCCGCACCCGTCACGTTAAATGAATTCTTAAATTATATGCTCCTAGATAAAGTGGTCGCAGGTATGCAACAAGAGCCGGAGTACTCCACAATGACAGCGGATGAGTGCAAGTTGCAGTATTACCAGGCATTCTACACAGACGTCAGGATACGCGATAAATACCCATTCAAGCTGAAGCCCTGTTCGGTTGAAATGAGGGAAAGGCTCCTAATGCTGTCGCCTCCTTCAGATCTCGACGAGTTACATGCCACCAGGGAAAGGGAACTAGCTGGGTGAGTAAAAAATGTTTATATGTCTTTTTTTTTGAATATCAATCTTAAAGTATAATTTCTTTATAGCAAAAAAAAAATCAACCTTTTTACTTACAGGCCGCCCAGGTTAAGCCGCAGCTTAAGCCATATTTCCGTGCCGGAGAACCGAACTCTTCTGGAACGACATATTCTTGCTTCAACAACAACAAAAGAGAATAAGACAATATCGAGGAGAGAAGAAACCACAACGAGGAAACAAGAAACCACAACGAGGGAAGAGACCGCAGCGAGAGAAAAAGATTCAGCTACAAGGAAAGGCGATACCTCAACTAGAGAAAAAGATAATGGAAAGATAAGAGAGACAACGAGAGAAAAGGCAGCAGCAAGAGAACCCACAACGAGAGAGAGAGAACCCCCAACGAGTGAAGGAAAAACAAGAACCAGTAAAGAAGCGACAACAACAAGAAGAAGGGAAGAGACAACAACAAGAAAAGAAGAGACAACAAGAAGGGAAGAGACAACTAGCGAGAAGAACATAGAAGCCAAGACAACAAATAGAAAAAAAGATAATGGAATGATAAAAGAGACAACGAGAGAAGAGGCAGCAGCGAGAGAATCCACAACGAGAGAACCCCCAACGAGTGAAGGAAAGACAACAACAACCAGTAAAGAAGCCACAACAACAAGAAGGGAAGAGACAACAACAAGAAGAGAAGAGACAACAACAAGAAGGGAAGAGGCAACTAGCAAGAATGACACAGAAGCCAAGACAACAAATAAATCTCCAGCAATCCCAAAAAAAGTAATAGAAAACAATTCGTCAAAAGAAAATGAAACGCAGAAGAGTTCGAAGCTACCAGCTACAGTTTCGGAAAATATATCTAAAACTAACAAGAAGAACTATAGGGAAAATGCCAGAACTGAACATCCAGACGAAGCTAAAAGGAGTGTGAGTCATTCAGATTCTACGAAAACAGCACAGAGTTCATCAGACCTTCCAAGTCCTGCTAGCACCATCAACAAAGAAGTAACAAAGAAACCAAAAGAAACTGAAAATAAAGGAGACCCAACAGAAAGCCAGGATGGAACAGGGACCAGAGATTCCACAGCAGCAGCTTCAAAGGCGTCGTCACATCAGCAAACAGAAAGACAAATAATTTTGGAACAAGCTAAGAAAGTGTTTTTTGCTGAACAAAGTCAGGTAAGGAACACATCTTAAAAAACAAAAATAATTCAACCACATTTATCTCTATTTAACCCCAAAATAGGATCACAATATGGCTTACTTGATCTGCACGAGTCAGGGTCTGAAGCGGGCAATTTGGCGAATATTGTACCAACTAACTTTAGAGGAATTCAAGGCCTACACGAGCATCCATGACGGCGAGGACTTGTACAAAAACGATGCTGATTTACAGCCCTATTACCAGCACATCGTAGACAAGGGCAACTGGCCCATAAATCTGTACGTTAGGCTGCCCCTTCTGAGGCAGCTGCTGCACAGTAAAGGCGTGGAGCTGGGCAGGCTTCGAGACCTTCGAGAGCTCTCGCCAAAGATTCTGCACTGGCGGGAGGCGGACGAGCACACAAATTTCGATCAGATCGTTGAGAGGCAGTTTAAAGATCGCACGGGCGAGGAAATCGATAGTGTGGAGCAGTGGTTCGAAGAGCGGGAACAGTTCTATGCAGCCTGCTGGCTTCGCGATCAGTGGATCTACGAGGTGCCTCAAATAACGAACGATTCTCTGCATGACGAGAGTTATATTAAGGATCTGCCTTTGCCTGCCGACCTCAAGGGAGTTGTATTAAGTGAGCTTGATTTTTATTACATTTTAAAACGTGTTCAGCTTGTAACTAAAATTTATTCTGTTTGGCAGAATCACTCCCCATTGCGAGAAGCGAAGATGTAAGCAGCCAGACTGAGATAATCTCCATAGCCTCAAGCTCAGATGTGGTGCCAGGTGAGAGCCGTTTTACTTTGATTTATGTTATGTATGCTTCCCGAGTTCAATCCTACGTTTCCCTACCCTTCACAGACAGTCAGAGGAGCTGTCCTTCTACTCAGCTCAGCTCGAACTCTTTGGACATTACCACCATGGCTGACATGCAATCCAGATCTGCGCGGCATGACGAGAGCCTTATTAATGCTATTGTCTTCTCGTCAGAATCAGATATGGTGGCAGGTAAAAGGCTTTAACTTTAACTTTGATTTATCCGATTCCCAAGATCAACCTTACCTCTTACAGACAGTCAAAGTTGTCCTCCCACTCAGCTTAGCCACACCACCTCCAACTTTGTGGACATTGCCAGCGTGGACATGCAGTCCCAAGTGCCCGAAACCCCGCTGGATCCGCTGGCGGCCACTCAAGCGAAGACCTTGAGTTGTGTTAAGCAAGAACCCATCAAATTCCTTAACAACCTGCGCGGCGTCTGCGATACGAATGGCTGCCAATGGGAGCATATTGGGACAGAGGAGCTAATAGTGGACCTAGATTCCAGTCAAGAGGAAGCTCCTAGCTTGTCCTGTTTTGCCATCCAACAGCCTTCAGAGACAATGTCGCGATGCCAGTCATTAGACTCGCTACTGACTTCTACAAGGTGTGAGGAAGATTCTATCGTCGTCGCAGAGGAAGCTCAGTCGAAGGAGAGCGGTAATATCGAAGGCTTAGCAGATCATGAAGAAGCTGTGGTAAGGCCTGCACCCGGTCCAAAAATTGCTGTTGATGTTAATGTAAATCAGCAGCCTGAAGAGCAGGCCAATGTTATCCAGCAGCAGCCTGAAGAGCCAGCTGTAGTGCCTGCTTCCGAGGTCAATATAATCCGGGTTCTAACCTTACCAAAACTCCCAGAAACCCGCAAAAAGAAGATGCCGGCTAGCAATGCGGCGCCCAGCAAGCGAGCCCGCTTGGTCAACGACAAGGTGCCGCAGCTGAGACACGAGTTTCGGCCATTGCCTCTGGGTGCATGCGTCCGTATTGAGACCGACGTGTTGGGAGCTCCTCAAATTATTCCGACGCCGCTGAGGACAGATAAAACTTCTACAGAAGCTCCTCAAATAATTACGACGCCGCTAGAGACAGATAAAACGTCTACAGAAGCTCCTCAAACTATCCCGACGCCGCTGGAGACAGATAAAACGTCTACAGAAGCTCTTCAAATTATTACGACGCCGCTGGGGACAGATGAAACTTCTACAGAACCTTCTCCTCCTCCGTCGCAGTCAGTCGCGGAAGTACCCAGCAACCTGACTCCTTCGCAGGCCTTCGCACTGGGCAACACATTGTTCGAGTCTTCGCAGCTGGCGGCTCTCCTAGATGCCCCACCGCCTAGCCTTACCGTGAAAAAGGTAAACAAAAAAGAACAAGTTAGTGGGAAATCAGCCAAGGTTACACTTCCCGAGCCTCCACTCTGGGAGACAGGTATTTTCCGGAAGCTGGAGCGCTTTCAATTCTTCGCCCCGTTAACTTTCCAGCACATATCCAAGTACATGATTGAGGGATATATGCCATGTCCGAGTTATCAGAGCGCCTTTCTCAAGATCGACGGGAAGAAATCGCAAGTGCAGGGTTCCCTGTTGAATGTACTCTTTCCCCACCTTTCACCCCGGCTGCGTGTCGACTTGGAACGGGTACTATTCGAGTTGCCAGAATTCATCTACAGTTGTTGGTGGTGGCGAATGCCGCAAGATTCCACAGAGGATCTCCGGAAACGGGTACTATTTATATTCATGGACCTGGCTCCCGGCTTTGGACCATTTCGCCTTTCGAGAGAAAGCCTTTGGAGCACATACCGCGAAATCGGCAGGGTGGATCCTGCAGAGAGGAGAGCACCAAAGCCCAGTTCCTTGGAGACTGTTATCAATCCTGGCATCCTAGATAAAATGAGGGAATTTAAAGAAATGTGTTGAACTTCAATAGAAACTTGGGAATAATAAATATTTATACATAATTAGCTAAAGGTTTCCTTGTATTCTTCTATCTTTCCAGATACCAGATCCCAGAAATAGAAGTTAAGGAAATGTTTGGGAATAAGGAACGTGTTAGTTATAGGGCATAAATATTTATATTTAAAATAAAATTGTTGGCATGTTTTGTTTGTTTCTTATTTTCCCAATTATACAAAACTAGATTGAGAAATATATTTCTGTCTAATTACGAAAAACTTTGTCTAATAAACTTTTTGAATTCCTCTGGTTTATCGATTATCGATTAATTGGCGCTTTTAACGATAAGTCCCTAAATATAACCAAAAGCGTTTTTTCAATTTTGTAAACAATTCGGCGAACTGAAGAGGACGATGGATCGCTTGGCGAGGATTTTCTCGCAGCAGGACGAACTAATAGCCCTGGACGATGGGTTTAAGGATGAATATGAAACCTTCAAGTCCTTGATGGCCTTGCCGGCGGATAAGCGCCAGAGGCTCGAAAATCTAACATTGAAATTGCTGGCGGACTTGGAGCTGCCGCATGACAGGGAATCATGCGCAACGAGATCACGGACACTGCGCGAGGACGGCAACCTCGTTTTCAGGGACGATACCAAGGAGGCGGAACAAATACTGAAAGCTTGCCGACTCTATACGGGCGCTGTCTTTGAGGCGGAGGACTCTTTGGAGGATCTGGCGCTGGCCTTTGCCAACCGCGGCATGGCTCTACAAGAGTACGGGTATTATCGTGAGGCCTACGACGATTGCGCCAATGCGCTGGACTGCGGTTATCCGGAGAAGTTGCAGCACAAGGTGATCATGCGGCAGGCGTTTTGTGCCTGGAAGATGGAGAATGTTGAGGCGTTCGAGGAGCACTTGGTAAGTCTGGAGAAGCTGCTGCTGAACGAAAGCTTTGTGCGCCAGGTAAATCACCTTAAAGAGAAGCTAAAGCTACTGAAGACCCTCAAAAAGCAGCCAGTTACAACAGAGCCGCCGGAGGAGGAGGCTGGCACAGATCTGGAGGAAATGTAAGCTCACCCTACACTCATCCACATACAATAACGCTTTTTGTAACCTTCAAATCCCTTTGGAAGTCTTACAGATCCTGGAGAGCGTGGTCGCTATATGGTGGCCAAGAAGGCGATACCCCAGGGCAAGGTGATCTTCTCTGAGCGAGCCTCGTGCTTTGTACCCTTGGAACAGCGACTGATTTGCCAGCAGTGCGCCGCCAGCTTGATGAGTGCACCCATTCCCTGCCCGCAGTGTCACCAGCGCGTCGTGTATTGCTCCAGGAAATGCAGGGAGGAGCACTCGGGCATTCACAAATACGAATGCGCTGCCTACCGTCGGGATTTGCTGAAACTTTTGGGCGTTTCTCACTTGGCATTGCGCCTGGTCCTGACCTATGTGCCTCTGATGCTGCCCAATCTCGCGGACTGTACAAGCTCCCAAGCGATTTGGAGTAGTATCATTGAAGTGTCAACCAGGCCGTGGGATTCTTCAAAGGAAACTACACCGGCAGAGTACGTGCAAAGCTTGCGCATGATCAGCCACCTGAAGCAGGCCTCCCAAACGGAGTTAGTCTATCATATGCTCTGCGCCAACCTTCTGCAGACGTATCTCAAGGAGCACACAGACTTCTTCGACCAGTTTAGCGCCTCATCAGCCCCCGTTGAAGACTGGCAATTGGTTATCTCAGCACTGATCCTTCGCTCTGCCGGTCAATTATTAGCCAACGGGCATGTTTGCAGTTCCCTGCTGCCGGTTGGCCTGCAGTCCAATGAGTTTGCCCTGCTGCAGTCCGACATGTGGGCGAAGCCGCACCACCTGAAGCTCGGCCAGCTGCACAATCTGGCCAATTCGGAGTTAATTACGGCCATCAATCTGCCGTATTTAAGTTTATGCAACCATTCCTGCGCTCCCTCAATTCACACCAAGTTTGACTCGGGCTGCTCGGTCGTTAATTATGCTGTAAGCGATATTGCCGCGGGGGAGGAGATCTTCAATTGCTACACGCGGGACTATAGGAACAGCTTGAAGCAGCAGCGTGCGCAGCCATTGGAGGAAGTCTACAAATTCCAGTGCAGCTGCGACAAGTGCAAGCGCCCGGATCCCGATGAGGATTACGTAAGCGGAACTTAAAACTAAGGAGTTCTTAGGAGAAATTTAAACTCTAAACCGATTTATTAGCTCAAGTTTCATCGTTATCGCTGCGAGAAGCCAAACTGCAGGCAGATTTTTACGCCAGATGTCAACAACATCAACTGGTGGCTTCAATCGCAAGCAGAGAATTCCATTGCTTGCACAGTCTGCAAGGAGCGCCAGCTTTTCCCCTGGTACAACGAATTCCTGGACCTCGTCGACAGCTGTGTGGATTATTCCAAAAGACAGCTGCTCTTCCAGGCATACGAGGATCTGGACAAGTGGCTAATGGAGTATCACAGTCTCAAGAGGAATCTGGCCGCAGAACTGATCATCTCCTGCTTTGTGGAGATAGATGGTAGGTAATCCTTTCAAGTTTCAAGTCTCAGATTATATTCTCTCTCCTTCAGTTGGCAGCAATCTCGAGGATTGGGAGTACGAGAACCTATCCAAGATTATACGCCATCAGCTGAAGGGCACTGCTGCCCAGTGCGGCGCCAACTCCATGGATTACCTCACCCAGATGACCTACCTCTTCGATCTAATCGCCTCGAAGAGATGCGAAAGCAACGAAAAGGAAAGGAAAGAGCTAGAAAGTAAGCTGGAATTTTTGGCCAGCGAATATCGCGAGGTGTTCTTGAACTATTACAACGATTTTATTGAGCAACAATGTAAATAACGATGATGATATACGCGCTATAAATTCACTAGTTTCGAGCTACAAGCAATTAACACTGGCACTTTTCAACCTACAACTAATATCTGAGAGCCTTCATTTTTTTCAGATAAAATGGGAGGCATATTCGTGGGGCATCACGCCCCGGCGGGGATAGAAGGTGTGGGTGGTGGAGAACTTGAGCAGGTTCGTTATGTCACTCGTGTAGATGTCGGCAAAGCGGAAGAGGCGTCTCGAGAAGTACGTGGGATTGTGATAGGTGCGGAAAACGCTGCCAAACTGCTCGTTGAACACGTTCTTGGTTTTGTTGCTGTCGAAGAGAGAGGTTAAGTCAGTGCCTGAAAAGTGATGGGGGAAAACAATAACACAAATGAGGAGCTTTCCTACCGCAACTGATCCCGCTCATCCATCCAATCCCTGAGGCACTTCTGGGCCGCCTCACTCTCGTCGTCCTGCGTCTCCTCAATGAGTTGCGTTAGCATTTGCAGCCAGTTGGCGCTCATCTTGAAGTCCACACGGTTCAGTGTCTGGATTTCGTGCTGGAAAATCAAGGAAAACATACAAATCGAGATCTCTGACATACTTAAATCCTTGCAAATTCCCACCGCTAGCTCACTGATGATGGCGCCCGTCCGCCAGCTGTGCTTCAGCGTAACATCGGCCAGGTCACTGTACGGATGATCCCCGAAATAGAGCACAGAATGACCCCGCCAGCCCTTGAGCTCCTGCAGCTGTCTCACTGAACCCTGCAACCAGAAACAAAAACACACTTAAAAATCGTTCGATTTCTTAACTAAACTAAAACTTACCTCGTAGTAAATTTTACCCTTTTCCAGCTTGAATACGCGATCCCAAAGATGCGACTGGGTTCGTTCGTCAAATAGCCTAATGGGCCGAGATTCATCCGTAAAGAACTTGGGCTTTCGTGCCTGCACAATGACCACATCGAAGAAGTCGCGCCAGTTGGCGCCCACCAGCCAGGACATGCCGCAGTTCCTACAAAATGTTACTTTAAGATACAACTTATACAGAATCTATAGCTTCCAAGGCCTTACACAAACGAGTACGGACTGTTGGTGACCAGAAAGAGATTCTTGCCCGCCTGCTGCAGCTTCTCAAAGAACTTGACCAGCTTGGGGTTACGTTCAATGTACTTCTCGGTGTTCAGCATCACCTTGCCGTGCATTATGGGATGGCAGGAGCCCATGGCCGTCCTTACGTCATGGAAAACAATCTCGGGATTATAGTCGATTCGATTCCTCTCAAAATACTCAATCACATTGCACAGCAGGCACATTTCAGGTACGGAAAACAGGTCGGCCAGCTGCACCATTTTGGAGTTGGTGTTGTGCTGTGCGAAAAGGAAGGTGCATGCAAATGGAGCTCGTAATACATTGATTTTTATATTAAAATTCCTGATAAGATACGAACCCTATAGCTATTGTTTGGCCCCTCCACATAGGCGATGGGCAGCAGCCGATTGTGATAAAGCTTCAGCACCTCATCTGCCTCGACTTTGGTGCGACCGCGGTAGACGGAGCCCAGCTGCAGCTGCAGGAAACTGTCCAGCTTGACGAGCAGACCCTTCTCCACATCGTAGTGCAGGCCTCGCACCGCAAAGTTAGGCTCATACTCCAGCTCGAGGATGTCGTCGGGGTAGCGAAACCGTTTCACTAGCATTTCCCTTGCCAGATTATAGAGCAGGTCCTCGAGGATCGGCTTGTAGCAGGCCAGCGTGTAGTCGTAGTCGAAGCCATACACCTGCACCTCGCTCAGATCCAGCTCGTTGCAGGCGAACACAGCATCGGGATGCACGTCAACGGGCAGCTTCTTGGCTGAAAAGGTCATCGGATGGGAATGGGAATTATATATGCGAGTGTGGGACACAGGCGGGTATTTATAGATCGTGCACATCTACGCATATGCATATGCCTGCTGCGAGTGGTTGAGTTGAGGCTTACATTGGAACTTCTTTTTGGTGGCTTCGTAGAGCTCTTGGAAATCACTCACTGTTTTCGGGTGCGAGATCTGAGCGGGAGCAGTGGAAGATGCAGCGGAAGCGGAAATGGAGACAGAAGCCCCAGTAACGGCCGCTCCAGCGTCCGACGAAAAAGAGCGGGACTGCCACTGGGCGCTCGAGTTCGATTTGGACAGTAGTGGGGCGGCATTCCAGCAGCTCCGGATGGCGACCACGCTTCGCAGGATCGCATTCTGCCTGAGGAGCGCACTCACGATGGGATTGCCTGCCGCGCACATTTAACTCGCTAGCCAATTGCCAATTAAGCCCGTTTGTTATGTACACCAAGTGGGGGCGGAATGGGGCTGGATGTGGAAGGGTGGTGTGACCGGAACCAGGCCCCACGAAAATACCAGGGTGCGCGGCATTGTTGGGGGCTTTGAAAATGGGCCTCTAATTAATCTATTATTATTTTATTTGAATTGATTTCATCGTTAATATGTGAAAACTTCTTGTGTGAGTAATCAAATTTAACGGATTTTTTTTATTACATCTATTTTACATCTTTTAATTTAATTCAATAAATTTTGTAATTTATCTTGTTTTTTATTTTGAACTTCAAATGAAGCTTATAAAAATCTAAGGTGCTTTAACACGTTTTACCACAAATTACTTAAGATATTCAAACAAGAATAATCAAAATTAAAATTTGTTTATGTGAATGTCTGGCAACGACCAACGATTGAATAGTGTGACCAACTGCTCAGCTATTTATTAAATTACAAGCTGATGTATTTATAAGCATCGGTGGTATCGATTAGAATATCGATGTAATTCCAGCTCTAATTCCCAAACTGGGTGTTAAAAATATTTTCGGCAAAAATTAACAAAATCAACGAGTGCAATAAAAATCTGCAGTGATTTCTTTAGCGACCACTCGCCTTTTCAAATTACAAATAACCAAATCGAATCGGTGAAAAGAGGAGTGCGACGGGAAGAAAGGAAGAAGGAAGAGCCCAAAGAAATTTACTTCTCTGTGCATGTGTGTGCGTGCGTGTGTGTGGTAGTAGTAGTATTTTTTTCATTTCTGTTTTCACTGTACGTGCGATTCATATATTATTTTTCATTACGTGAGCCAATGCAATATTCGGCCGAGGACAAAATTTTGCCCTCGCCCGCCGGAGAAGACCGACGTTAAATTTGATCTTATTGTTTATTTAATTTTGTGCAATTAGATGCTGCCAGCGATGTAGAGCTGCTGATGGCCCCTCTTCCACGGGGGCCGCGGCGATTGCAATGCAATAAGAGTGAATTAGACAGAAAAAAAAAAACAAAAAACAAAAAAAAAAAGCGACAAAAACAAAAAGGTAGACGAGACGACAGGCGGTTGGCCAAATTACGCCGCAGTTGAAAAGAAAAGCGCGAAGAAGAAGCAACAAATACGTCAAATATCTCCCCAATACCACTGCACGACTCGGATCGTCGTCCGTGTGCTCGAAAATTCTGGTGGCCCCCAGCCCCCAAGAACAACAAATCGAAACCGAAACTGAAACCAAACAACAACAAACATCCGTTCGAGAATTGACAACTGATACGTAGAATTATGAATGTAGAGAGCCAAGTGAAGACACCGCTAACGCACATACGCAATCTGGTCAAGCACGTGAATAAGCGAAATTTTAATGAAACCAGCGAGCAAATAAAGCAGGTGAGTTTTGGCAAATTGTTCGCCAGCGAATTGGACACAGCACATATTGTTTTTGTCTCTCTGTCAATAATAACAATAACAACAATAGTGTGGAGGGGTTCGAATGGTGTTGCCAAACCGAGTGCATATATCGCACCAGCGTTGCCAATTGTCCGCACTCACGACACCATCTGCCGAGCACTACTATTGCCATTTCACTCGCTCGTGCATTTTTGCCGACGCCATTACAGTTTTTTGTGGAGGCAGCAGAAAAAATTTCTCTGCACGGCATTGCGCGAGTTGTTCCCGTTTTTATTTAAGCTAAAAGTGATTTAAAATGTATCGAATTAGACTAATTGGGTGCGAAAAGGCACGCACTTGAATCTGGCGAATGTTGCAGTGTTTAATTCGCAGTGAAATTGTGCGAAAACGAGCTGCAAAAACCGAGGCAGCGAGAAGTGGTGGCCCAGGCCAAGCCAAGCGATAGGGTTTCGACCCTACAAAACTAGCTACTAATTCCTTTCCTCTGCAAAGCCAACTAAGCCAAATCGAAATCGAATTTTGTAAGTTCATCACACAGTGTGCAGTGCAGATAGTGGGAATAATAATTGCGGCAGCTTTCTTTTCGCTGGATTGCCAATATGCCCTCCGTCGCACTTCTTCAGTTTTTGACCCCCTTCCTTTCTCGCACCGTCATCTCGGCTCTGCTCGGGCTCTCTCTCCTCTCCCATGTAAAACGGTTTTGCCAGCGAGTGTGAGGGAGAGGAAGCGAGCGCGAGCACTTTTGTGTGTAATTTTTGTTGTGGAGCAGCTGCGACGACGACGGCGGGGTCACAGCTGTTGTCTCGCTTCTGCGTATACACCGCTAGTGAGAGCTCGGTGTGAGAGAGAGCAGAGCCTTGAATCCGGACTCCGAACTCCGCACTCCGGATCTGAATCCGAATTCGAATCCGGAGCAGCAGGCAAATAAAAAAAGGGGAAAACAAACCAAAATCAATGTGGGGCATGCGGCGGCCGGGCTGTCAGTGCGCTGTTAACACACACAATCTTTCTAAATTTCCAAGTTTGCAATGAAAAACCTATAAAAACCAATCGATCACCGCATATCTAAAGGCATCGGCACATCATCATTCGCGTCCCACGAAGCCTCTGAGATATGTGTACAACATCGCGGGCCGTCGCGGCCAGGGCGCGTCTACTGGTCGCCAAAGCCAGCACAGCAATGCATAATGTCACTTCCTCGTTCTTCGCCTTTTTGCAGTTCGCCAAAGAGCACGGCCTGGAAGCGGATCGCAGCAGCCTGCGTCACCTGTTCTCCGTGATCAACCTCAGCGATCCCGCGCCGTCGGTCACCGTTCAGCTGCAGGCGAAGCTCCTGGGCACGCAGTTGCAGCGTCAGTTGCAAAATCCTTCGTTTGTGTCCAACATATGCTTTGCCTTTGACCAGTACTTTGCGAGCAACCAGAAGGTGAGTATCATCTACCTAATCCTCTTCCTCGCCTCTAGGAGAGTTTTGTTTGTAACGCGATCTTCAATCTTTTTTTTCTTGGCCAGTCATTTAAGCCTGCTGCGGTAGCCGATCTTGTTAGCCACGTCTCCCGACTGAGCGGCATAAACAAGCTCTGTGAGTGCATCTTTGCCTTGGCCGTGACCCATTCCTCCCATCCCGAGCTTAGGCAGTCGGCGAGGAACAACCTACAGGTGTCCCTGGTCGAGCTTATCGATTCGTACTTGGGCAAGGGCAACAGCAACCCGGCCAGCAGTGGCTTGCAGGAGATATCTTTCGATCTGCTACAGTATTTGCTGTGCTGCCTCAAGGAGTACGTCAAGCCGCAGCTGGAGGCGGAGTTTTTGGTAAAGCTTCGCGAGGAGTTTCCGCGTCAGGCGGTGCCATTGGTTCTAGCGCCGTTCCTTTACGGCTCCGGCTCGACCACGGCGTCGGCGACGATTACGGGAGCAGCAGGTGCCAGCGAAACGGATGCAGCAGAGGCCGAAGCAGCAACGGCCAGCAGCAGCAACAGCAACAGCTCCAGTTACGAGGCAGATGCTCTGAACGAGGTGGGAATTGAGGATATCTATGACCATTTAAGCGAGATAATATTCACCAACCAGGTGAGCGTAAGAATTGCATGGAAATTGCATAGGAATCCAATCCCTAATCTCCTAATCCCTAATTGTGTTTGCAGGGCAAAAATAATATTATGGACACATCCTGGATTAATCTAGTCCTTGAAATCGGTTATGAATTTACATCGAGCGTTGAAGAGTGCAAGAATCATTTGTGTTCCCGCGAGCGTGCCGAGCTTCAGTCCAAAGATGTTGCCAAAATTGTGGGACTTATGTGCCGCCGTCACTCGTCGCTGCTCGATTGTAATGTAAACCTACCGACGCCGGCAAACTTTTGGCCCGGACAGGGACAAGCACAACAGGGTCAGCAGGGATCAGGTAGTAACAGCAGCAGCGGCGGCGGTGGTTCGTCGCAGGCACAAAGTACTTCGCAACAGCAGCAGAGCTCCAGCAGCAGCAACAACAACGATGGCAGCGAGGCAGGAAGTGGTGCAAACAGTGATAAAAAGGACAACAAGAAGGAGACGACGGAGGCCACACAGACATGGAAGCCAGATGTCTTTGTGCAGGCCCTCAAGGAGGTGGTGCCGCAGCTCAACTGGAAGGACGTGTGCATGGGTAAAGAGAAAGATAGAAGCTGCCTCAATTTGATTTCTCATTTCTCCTCTTCTCTTTTCTTTTTCCAGAACTCGATCACCCCGAGTTTGTGCTCAAGGATCGCATCGGCTTGGACTTGCTTTTAACCATTTTGCGATTGGCCACCGGCTCCAGCCTATTCCCACATCCAGAATGCATTTATCGCCACTGGGCCAACACGGAGGGTCAGCTGTCGCTGATTGCGACGATGCTGAAGAACCCGGATCTCTTCTCGTTCGCCGACTTTGTGTTCAGTCAGCCGGCGTTGGACGTGCTGAAAACGGCTCCGGATGCCGACAACAAGGAGATTTCGGCATGGAAGTCACTGCATCTGGTGGAGGTGCTGCTGTCTATAGCGGACAAGGGTTACTATACGCAGGTGCACGAGCTCTTGAAGTTCCCCGCCCAGAATTGTCCCGACGTCCTGTTCCTGGCCCTGCTGCATATCAATCCACCCCTGACGCCGCTCCGCCAGGATTTGTTTAACCAACTGATTCCCACGTTCCTCGGCAATCATCCCAACTCGAATGTGATTTTGGGTAGCGCCTGGAGCTCGACGAACTTTCAGCTGCGACCGAACATCATGAATGCCATGTCGGAATGGTATCTGCGGGGCAATGAGTTCGATCAGGTGAAGCTGTCGCGCATTTTGGACCTTGCCCAGGACCTAAAAGCTCTCTCCTCCCTGCTGAATGCCCGCTCCTTTCTGTTCATCATCGATCTGGCCTGCCTTGCCTCCCGGCGTGAGTACCTGAAGCTGGAGAAGTGGCTGACCGACAAGATACGCGACCACGGCGAGCCCTTCATGCAGGCCATGATCAAGGTGCTGCTGCGTCGCTGCCCCCAGGTGGTGAATGCCAAAATGCCCGAGGACCAGCTGCCGCCGAAGCAGACGCAACTCTTGCCCGAAACGGTGACCACGATGATTAACTGCCTGCACACGTGCATCAACAGCTGCATGCAGCCGGAAATGGGCGAGATGATCATGCAGATGACCGCCAACGTGGCCATAATGGCGAACAAGGCGCGTGCCGCCCAGCAGCAGCAGCAGCAGCAGCAACCAGGACTTGTCCCGCCACCGCCACCAAACATCTTGCGCGGCGGCCATCGAGGCATGGATCTGCCCGGCGGCATTGTGCCACCGCCACCGCAACAACCCTTCTCGGGCAACCTCAACGCGCAGATGTTTGGACCCGGCATGGATCCGCTTACGAACATGTCCAACAACCTGGCAGGCCTCAACCTCAGCGGTCCGAACGGAGCTTTCAATTTCGGCAACATGCTAACCTCACCGTCGCGCCTGATGACTCCGGGCGCCAGTCCCTATCCCCTGAATCCCATGCAGATGCCGCAGGCTCCACCACCACCACCCAATGTGGGGAATCTCGGTCGCATGCTGCCCGGTGGCCCACAACAACAGCCCACGCCGACGCCCACGCCTACGGCGCCGAATCCCAACAATCCGGTGATGGCCGATTTACAGATACCCGTGTCCAAGGAGGTGGAGGACGAGGTGAACTCGTATTTCCAACGCATCTACAACCACCAGCCCAATCCCACGCTCTCCATCGACGAAGTCCTGGACATTCTGCAGCGCTTCAAGGAGTCGAGCAACCGGCGGGAGCAGGAGGTCTTCCTGTGCATGCTGCGCAATCTGTTTGAGGAGTACCGCTTCTTCTGTCAATATCCGGAGAAGGAGCTGCAGATCACCGCCCAGCTATTTGGCGGCATCATTGACCGCAATCTGGTGCCCACTTTTGTGGCGCTGGGACTCTCATTGCGCTGTGTTTTGGATGCACTCCGCAAGCCGGAAGGCTCCAAGCTTTACTACTTCGGGGTGACGGCACTGGATAGATTTAGGACTCGGCTGCACACGTACAACAAGTACTGCGAGCACATCCGTTCCATTCCCCACTTCTCGGACTTTCCGCCGCACCTCATCCACTATGTGGAGTACGGAATGCACGGCCAGGAGCCGCCGCCGCAGAAGCTGATTGGTCTGAGTAACACGATTCCGCCGGTGATATCCACAGGACCGATCACAGAGCCGCTGTACAGGAGCAACTCCATGCAGGGCAACAACAACATGCCCGCTGCTGCCACGCCCGGAACGGGACCCAAATCGAATGTGGCAGTGTCCCAGTCGCATGTCACACGCGTGAAGTCCATTGCCAATGCCACGAATATCGACACTCTGCTGGTGGCCAACCAGGAGGAGAAGGTGACGATACCCCCGGAGCCGGTGCAGGACAAAACTGCGTTCATTTTCAATAACCTCAGCCAGTTGAATATCCCCCAGAAGTGTGACGAAATCAAGGAGATCATGACCAAGGAATATTGGCCATGGTTAGCTCAATATTTGGTACTCAAGCGTGCCTCCATGGAGTTCAACTTCCATACGCTTTACTACAACTTTTTAGAAGCTCTGAAGAACTGCGAAATCAATCGCTTCGTTACGAAGGAGACGCTGCGCAACATCAAGGTGCTGCTGCGCTCCGACAAGGGCGTCATCAACTTCTCCGATCGCAGTCTGCTGAAGAACCTGGGACACTGGCTGGGCATGATGACACTCGGCCGGAATCGTCCCATTTTACTGCTGGACCTCGACTTGAAGTCCCTGCTGGCCGAGGCCTATCACAAGGGCCAGCAGGAGCTGCTCTTTGTGGTGCCCTTCGTGGCTAAGATCCTTGAGTCGTCCGCCAAGTCACGCATCTTCCGCTCGCCCAATCCCTGGACCATGGGCATTATGTACGTGCTGGGCGAACTCCATCAGGAGCCGGACTTGAAGTTGAACCTCAAATTCGAGATTGAGGTTCTCTGTAAGACGCTCAATCTGGAGCTGGCCAAGCTGCGACCCGTGATCTACCTCAAGGATCCCACGCGAGCTCTGCTCATCGAGCAGCAGATGTCGCAGCCAAAGCCCAAGCAACAGCAGGATACCATTGCACCGCCGCCGCCGCAGTCTTTGCCGCGTGAACAGCAGCAGCAGCAATCGCCAGCACAGCAACCGCCTCCCCAACAGCAGCAGTCACAGCAACAACAACAACAACAGGCTCCTCCACCGGCTCCTCCGCCGACGGATGTGGATGCCCAAACGGCAGCCGCCATGATGATGGGTGCCGGCGGCGGCAGTGGAGCAAACAGCACGCCCGGATCGGTGGCCTCGCCCAATCTACCCACCGATCCCAGCCAGGTGGTGCTGCCACCGCCGGAGCCGCGCTATGCGTACGTGGACGTGAATGTGAGCAACTTCCAGCTGATTGCACAGCAGCTGGTGCTGCCCCCCAATATACCATTCCTGCACGGCAATCCGGGGATCAAGCATGTCGTGATCAATGCCGTGGAACGCACGATCACCGACTGGCTGCAGCCCATCGTGGATCGGAGCATTCGCATCGCTTGCGCCACCACCGAGCAGATAATCCGCAAGGACTTTGCCTTGGATGCGGACGAGAATCGTATGAGAACCGCTGCTCACCAGATGGTGCGCAACCTGGCCGCCGGCATGGCCATGATTACGGGCAAGGACGAGATTGCCCGTGCCATAAGCCAGAATCTGCACAAGGCTCTATTCTCCGCCCTGACTGGAATGCCCAGCCTGACGGAGATCCAGGCCGCTGCCCTGACGCTGGCCAGCGAGAATGTGGAGCTGGTGTGCGCCTTCATACAGAAGACATCCGCCGAGAAGGCAGCCGCCGAGATTGATAGGCGCCTGAGCACCGATTTCGAGACGCGAAAGATCGCCAGGGAGGAGGGCAATCGATTTGTGGACTCACAAATCTTGAGCTACCAGCAGGATCGTCTGCCGGAGGCAGTGCGCATCAAGGTGGGCGCAGCGCCGGCCACACTGTTTGCGGTGTACTCGGAGTTTGCGCGCAGCATTCCCGGCTTTCAGCAGATGAGCGAACGGGATATTGCGCTGTTTGTGCCAAAGCCACAGGATCTGGCGCAGCCGAATGTGTTTGCCAACGATGAGAGCAGCATGGTGTATGCCGAGGTGGCCAGCAAAATGGAGGCCTTCATGAACACGGCCATCAACGTGCCGTCGCTGCAGGTGCAGGCTAGCAAGATGCACATGCTCCTGAACGCTCTGATGTCTACACGCCGACAGCGTGACCAGGATTCGGCCTTCAATCTCCTCACACGTGCTGTGGAAGGCCTGACCGAGGGCTTGATTACTGTGCCCGAGCACATGGAACAGATGAAGCTGTACCAGAACATCCATTTGCGCATCCTCAGCCTGCTGCACAACAGCTTTGGTGCGCCCAACACGGAGCGGGCGGTGACCAAGTGCTTCTTCGATATCCGCGAGGAGGTGCGCTACAACGTGGAGGCGGCCCGCGCCCTCATCACCTCGCACTTTGTCAATTTGAATCAGTTCGATGTCATGCTGCGGGATTGCATGGACAATGGCAACAACTACGTGGCCATCTCGTTCGGCATCGCTCTCTTGGAGCGTCTGATAATGGAGGATCGAGCGATAAACATTGTGTCGGACAATGAGTTTATGGCCACCGTGGAGCTGCTAGGCAGGCTTACCCAGCACCGTCATCGCTATCCGGAGTGCATTGTGAATGCCATCGAGGCGCAGTGGAGCGGCAATTTCAACGCCAGCGGCGACATAAGTCCGTTCAACGCTTGCGAGCGTTACATGTCGGGAGGCTCGCATTACATTCACTCCGGCATGCATCACGTGAGGGTGAGTATCTTTAAATGGAAAGCTGGAAATCCTGTATAAATCTCTCGTTTTTCTTTCAGTCATGCGACACAGATGATCCGCCCGGATTGCAGGAGAAGACCGAGTTCTTGCTCAAGGACTGGGTGGCCCTGTACACCCAACAGAACCAGCAATCCACTCGCGATGCCCGGCACTTTGGTGCCTTTGTGCAGAAAATGAATACGTATGGAATTCTGAAGACGGACGACCTCATCACACGCTTCTTCCGCCAGGCCACGCACATCTGCACGGATGTGGTATACCGAATGTTCGCGGAGCCCAGCCTGCCCATCAATCAGGCCAAGAACAAGATATTCCAATGGATCGATGCCTTCGTCCACTTGATTGCCATGCTGGTGCGTCACTCGGGGGAGGCGGGAAACCCAACCACGAAGATTAACCTCCTAAACAAGGTGCTGGGCATTGTGCTGGGCACACTGCTCAAGGATCACGAGATGCGTGGCGTGAGCTTCCAGCAGGTGGGCTACCATCGCTTCTTCATGATGCTCTTCATGGAACTATGCTCGGCGGACGTCATCCTCGAGACGCTGATGCACAGCATTGTGTCGGCCTTCGCCTACACCTATCACCTGCTGAGTCCCACCTTTGCCCCGGGCTTCTGCTTTGCCTGGCTGGAGTTGATCTCGCATCGCGTCTTCCTCGGCCGCATTCTCGTTCAGATTCCGGGACAGAAGGGCTGGCCGCTCTATGCGCAACTGCTGCAGGATCTCTTCAAGTATCTGGCGCCCTTCCTGCGCAACACAGAGCTGGGCAAACCGGTGCAGCTGCTGTACAAGGGCACCCTGCGGGTCCTGCTCGTCTTGCTGCACGACTTCCCCGAGTTCCTGTGCGACTATCACTTTGGTTTCTGCGACACCATCCCGCCCAACTGCGTCCAGATGCGGAATATTATCCTCTCCGCGTTTCCGCGCAACATGCGCCTGCCCGATCCCTTTACGCCCAACCTGAAGGTGGACATGCTGTCGGACAGCAGCAACGCGCCCAAGGTGCTCAGCAGCTACATCATGAACATTCAGCCGCCGAACTTCAAGAAGGATCTGGACTCGTACCTCAAGGCTCGGGCGCCTGTTACCTTCCTTTCGGAGTTGCGTGGCCACCTGCAGGTGACCAGCGAGCCGGGAACGCGCTACAACATGACGCTAATGAATGCCCTGGTCATGTATGTTGGCACCCAGGCGATTGCTTTGATTAGGTGAGATGCAAACCATGGAAATTGGGGGAATACTTTTGCTAATTAAAGAATTAAACCTTCCACAGAAACAAGAACTTTGTGCCCAACACATCGAACATTGCACACAGCGCCCACATGGACATCTTCCAGAACCTGGCCGTCGACTTGGACACGGAAGGTCGCTATCTGTTCCTGAACGCGATCGCCAACCAGCTGCGCTATCCCAACAGTCACACGCACTACTTTAGCTGCGCGGTCCTCCATCTGTTCGCCGAGGCCAATTCGGAGGCCATTCAGGAGCAGATAACGCGCGTTCTGCTCGAACGATTGATCGTTAACCGGCCGCATCCGTGGGGTCTGCTCATTACGTTCATCGAGCTGATCAAGAATCCCATTTACAAGTTCTGGGATCACGATTTTGTGCACTGTGCACCGGAGATTACCAAGTGAGTTGTGGAGTAATAATCTAGAGGGGATTCTAGTTATGGTTGTGTAGAGTTTGCTGTAGTTTCATAGAGCCGCTTGTGTCACTATTTTGTTTGGTAATTCCTCCCCCCACCTTAATTTACCTCGCCTTCTGTTTTTGCAGATATTTCGGTGATTGCTTGATTGTATTCGATCGGGCGATGTTGAATGGTGGTGGTGGCATTCAGTGTGCAACGTAGCCCCCGTAGAGAGCAAGAAGCGCTAGCGTTCCAAGCAAACCGACCAGTCCAACATCCCACTCTTTTCTTTCCTTTTTGCATGTTCACCTTTTCTTATTCGTTTATAATCCTCCTCTTTTATACAATTATTTTAGCATGAATCTATGAAACAATTATAACAAGAATATAGCAATTATTTACTAAGCAAAATCGGGTCTCTTAATCTAAATCTCTAAAGCAAGTAAGAAGTTAATCCATGGCTGTTCTTTGCTATTATTTTTTTTAGGCTCTTCGAATCGGTGGCCCGCTCCTGTTTGGCCAAGTCGAATGTCACCCAGCAGCTGAACATGCCAGTCGTTGTCGATGGCGAGGGCCAGGAGGTGGTGGTGGCCAACATCAACTGAGAAAACGCCACCGTCCGACGCTTCTGCCTGGAGGTCTGTGCGCGTCCCAGGCGCAGGCAGTAGCACTCCCTCCCCTACCAACAATAACTGCGTTTAGTTTTTAGTGAATCGTTTTTTTAAATAAGGATACAGTGAAATCAGCAAACAAACCAACAAATATTTACGACAACAGCAACAATAATAACAACACAATTACAACCAGGAACCAGGACAGCAGGCCAGGCCAACTGCTGTGGCAAAAGTCGAAACTCTCGACTTGTATTTAAACGAAGAAGGGAATAACGATAACATTTTAAATGCGCCTCCTCCCCTTGCCCCCGGGGGGGAATGTTATAAATTTTAAATTGAGTTGTATTATAAAAAAAACACGGTAGATGGAAGGCTTAACAACTGTTGATTACAGATAGAAACTTTGTAAAGAAATCAAACGAAAGAAAGAAAGAAAAAAAAAACGAAATAAGTATAAAAAAAAAGAGAAAATCGTAAAAAAGGAAAATAATTTTCTACAAAAAAAATTGCAAAATATGTACAATGAGAAAATGCGACAAAAACTAACAAATGCGATGTAAATATGTAGATTGTTGTTGCTACTACAGAAAAAACATTCGGCAGAAGGCGAGACAACAACAAGAGCAACAGCAGCCGCAGCTGCAACTAGATCAAAGAGAAGATGCAACAAAATAAGATGCAACAACAGCAGCCACAGGAAAACACACACAACAAGACACAACACACAGCACACAACAAATGCTAAGGAAGCGAGGATCAGCAGAAGAAGAAACCTACTCTCAGGGCAGACACTGAGCTCCGGATGAGCTGCCTGCCTCCTGCTCACTTGCTCCTCCTCACTTGCTGCAAATTCTCCTTATCTTTTTAGTAGTCTCTAAGAGCGCGCCCCGCCCCTCAGTTAGTCTTCTCGTTTATACGTTAACTTTTAAAGTGTTTCCGCACAAAGCCACAAAACAATTGTAACAAACTACCAACCAACGTTTGATCTTCATATTAATTTTGTTTTTTTACCTACCTTTTTCATTACGAACTGATGATCATTATTAACTGAAAATGGAATTAGCATTGAGTGCATACATCTCTTAGCTTGTTAAACTTTAAGTCGGTCGGTCGGTCGGTCGGTCGGTCCTCCCATGTAAAGTTAGAAGAGAGCTGTTAGTATCACAGAGAGAGAGAGAGAGCCCGGGGAGTTGCAGCCATTATCTATAGAGAGATGATCTATATATAAATATATAAAGTATGTATTTCTAAATATAAATACGTAAATGTAAATCGATTATGAATGCAACGCTGGCAGTGGGGGAGAGCATTATCCTAGCTCCTAGTTATGTGTACCACCCACTCTCGCACCCTCGCAGCCTCCTCCCACTCTATAGTTTTATAGTCTCTGCAAACGAAACACACATCCCTTTTTGTATTTACGCACGCGTCAAATGTATTTTGTATTTTGAATTTAAACCAAAACTGAATTGAAGCCCGAAGAAAGCGAAGAGACAAAGACCCGACCCGACCCCCCTTAACTCATTTATAGACTAATTCCGTTTGCAATTGCTTAGGAGGAAAAGTATGATTATGTATATGATGATGATGGTATGATGATAAAGATTATGTTCACCGATCGACAGACAGACAGACACAATACAAGAGTAACATTCATTAACGAAGGATGATGCGACACACAAGAAGAAACCACAACAAATCTACATTGATATAAATAATAATCCATTACAATCGAAATAAGTAACATTATGCATTAAGAGATCAATATATATATATATAAAACAAAAAATTAATATGTATACAAAACAAATATTAAATGTATAAATGGCAAAATTTTAAAAAAACCTGCTGCAGCCTTTAACTATTTTTTCCCCTTATGGCCAAGTCTCTGCGTCGTGTGTGTGTATCTGTGGGTTAACACTTAAAAAAGCTCATTTTATTGGAGCAAACGTACATATAGCATGTACTCTCGTGGTACATATGTACCCCCTTTCCGCGCCCAGGCTTACATAACGACCCACTGGAATGGAATGGTTGTGGGTTAAGTAAACACACAAATGTCGATAAATGCCGAGTGCGAAGAGAGAGCGGTTACAGCTTGGAAAAGCGAACCGAAACCGAACCGAACTGCAAATGAAATGGAATGTGCGCTTGTGTGTATGTCCGTGCGTGTATCTATCCATTGTGTGACACGAATTCAGCATTAATTGAAATGCTGCAGTCATCGCAGTGCCAGTGCCAGTGCCCCCGCCTCCTCCCACTCCCACTTCGCCTCGTGTTTTCGTTGCCAATTCACATGAATTTGTCATAAGGCTGATATGACACAAGCAAACAAACGACTGAAGAAGACAAAAAAAATCAAGCAACCAAATTGTGCACAGCGAGAAATTTTCTGGTTTATTTCACAGTTTCTTTCCAAGGTCACCTGGCTAGCAAGGGTCTGGGTTCTGGAACTCCTAGAACCCACAACCATTTAGCCAGTTTTTCGAATCGAAATACTGAAGTTAGACGTTAGAAGTTAGTTAGTGTTAGACTCCACTTGAAATACTGAAATTTAAAGTCAACGTCAGCCTTAGCTTGGATTTAAACTCTTGTTGAAATACTGAAATTTAAAGTCAACGTTAGCCTTAACTTGGATTTAAACTCTTGTTGAAATACTGAAATTTAAAGTCAACGTTAGCCTTAACTTGGATTGAAACTCTTGTTGAAATACTGAAATTTTAAGTCAACGGAAGCCTCAAATCTGTATTTAAACCTAATTAAAATACGTTAATTTAAAGTCAAAGTTAGCCTTAACTTGGATTTAAACTCTTGTTGAAATACTGAAATTCAAAAGTCAACGGAAGCCTCACATCTGTATTTAAACCTAATTCAAATATTTTAATTTAAAGTCAACGTTAGCCTTAACCGGAAGTCTTGAGAATAGGAATTTTTAGTCTCACTTTTAAAGTTCCTGAGAGCTATTTATCCAAACAAACACAATAAATGCAAGAAAAACTTGTAGTTAAAGTTTTTCAATTGTCTCTCCTCCTGTTAAGTGTCCTAACGAAAAACTGGCAGAGCCCACTCAAAGTCCTCTGTTAAAAACACCTGAAATTGCTTTTCTTCTTTAATTGCCTTGACAATTATTTATTATGTTTGGGAAAACTCAGATGCTTTGCAATCTATCTTGTGGATTTGGGAGTTAAAGTTGTAATTAATATTAGCATATCTTTTTGTTAAATATTTGAAATTTAATGTGTATTAAAACATGTTTTTATTAGCTTTCTGTATATCTAGGGGTTTCTTCTCAAGTTCTCCTTAATCTTAGTTTGAGCTAAGAAAATACTACGGACCACTTCTTATAAATATTAAGTTGCAAGCTTGTAACTTGTGATGTTCAATTGACCTTAAAAAGTTACCATATTTTTTGCTAATGTAGAAAAATGTAAAAAAAAAAAACAACTACACAACGAGTTGGTTTTTGGGGCCTGTGTGTGTGTGCTTTGTATCTCGTGTCTATGTGTGACCGCTTGGAAACAGAATGTGGCACACTTAGCGCTCTGCCGAAGTCGCTGCTCTGCGCAAAAAGTTCCCCCTGCCCGTGCGGTGTGTGCTGTGTGTGTGTGGTGGGGCCCACCAGTTTCTTCTGTGCCAAGTCCCAGTCCGTCGGTATCCGAAAGATACAAAAAGCGACGCTGCAGCTTTGTCGCCTCGCTCCGCGTACATGGCCATTTGAATCCGCTTAGAAGTGCGCCCGCGCGCTGCCGAGCGAAAGAGACGAAGCAGCGGTTTCGTTAAAAAGCTTCCAGTTTGCTCCAACACAGTCACGTGGGGCCGCGTATCTGTGTGTGTGCCCGTGT
>VNJT01001716.1:0-19255 GCA_008042655.1 Drosophila burlai
AATATTAGTTGAGTCATTCAGGATCTAGGGTAGGTTGCTCTGTGACTTGTTCTGGCTTTGTTTCGGAGAGTTCTTTGATGGTTAAAGGCACTGCGAGAATTTAAATGAGTATATAGAAAATAAAAACATAAATGAAAAGAAGTGAAATAACTAAACAATTAATACAATGTACTGAACATTATATTGTTTTGATTAGTTTCCCATATTTTTTGAAGGATATTACGAAGTTATTTTTATAAAAATGAATATTTTTACAATTTATAAAAATTATAAATGATATGCTTCGCATTATAATAATAAAAAATACACAACATAATTTAGACCTTATCATTTGTGCATAATTTTTGTCGGTGCACACGTCGTATACTTAACATTTGGCCTGTCTATTATTTGAACCATGATTTGTTTGGCGTTGTTTTGGCTTTGTTTTGATTTCTTATTTTGTTTTTTCTTTGTCAAATGACCCGCTGCCGAGGCTTTTCTTGTGACGCTCTGAATGAATTCCAAATGTTTTGGGTATTCTACCCATTCCGACTGACGCGCGCACGCGCTAATGGTTAACCCCGCTGCTAGCCAAGAGCCGACGTTCTAGCCCGCACTTGAACTTGGTCGATTCTCGGACTTAACCCACTGCTGGGGCTGAGGCTGTGGCTTTGGCTTTGGCTTTGGTCTGGTGAGAGGAAAGGAAACCCCACGGCATCGCGGCATCACGGCATCACGGCAGAACTCGCTCCCAGCTGGGCAACTACGTCACAGCCTCGTCATGCGAAAAACCAGTCATCGTCGTGGGCCAAAACCGAAGCCGAAGCCAGAGCTCGGCTCGGATCGGCTCGGCCGGGGGCTTTGGGCCTCGTTCGTCTCGGGGTATTTAAGCGGCGGCGACTCCACCTGGAGCATGCATTGATTCGCTATCATCCGCTCTAAAGACTTGTGCGCCCCTCCAGCCTCAAGTAGTTTGCTGACTCTCTGTTTGTTGTAATACAATTTTGCTGACAAGGATAATAAAATCACAGTTTTCGAGTTTCGCGAAAAGGATCCCCCAGACAACCAGTTAAATCGTGAAAATCTTCCGCCGGAATTCGAGAATTCTTGTCAAGCTCAATTCTAGACGCAAACAGTTTTCCAGTCCAGGAGCCGATATTTCTTGCCAATAAGCAGTGAAAGTGTCAACACATTTCGAGTGCTTATTTGCCAAAAGTAAACGAGAGAAGCGTAATCCAAGCACCCCAAGCAAATAGTATTCTAAGTGTTTTTCGGCAACACTTTGCGTAAATTTTTGTTAACCTAACACAAAACCCCCCAAAAAACACACAAAACAAAATGATGGCCGTTGCAGCTGCCCAAAAGAACCGCGAGATGTTCGCCATCAAGAAATCCTACAGTATTGAGGTGAGTTTTTTAAATCAGTTTCAAAATTACAAAATTCGAAACGAAAAAGATTCAAAATTCCAAAAACCCAAACAAAAAGTGAGCTGGTCTACGTGACTGGCCAAAGGTTTCGTTGAGAAAACCTGTTGAAGTAGGCCCACTGTTTAGGAGATCCCGCATTTTTTATTGCCAATTCAGTTTGGCCAATTGGCTAATTATCCGTTATGTGTGTTGGCCAACTTCACACCTCTAAGAACGGCTCGAACAACAGCCTCCACACCGAGTCCCAGTCCGAGTCGCAGTCTTAAGTTATTATTTAACAAATAAGTGAAAGTGGCTGCCTTTTTGCCCCTGCACTTAGCCTGGCCGAAACAGTCGCGCCTCATTGTTGACTCCGCTGGCTGTTTATGTTTATGCTGCCACTGCCGCTGCTGCTGGCGACCAAAACAAAATATGAAATCAATAAAAAATGATTCAATGAGTGGGGCATCTTTCATCAGCCTTTTTGGCTGGCCCAAAAAAAAAAAGGCCCACTGAAAAACAAACAAAACCAAAACCCCAGCCGCCGACAGTGAAAACTGCAACTGAGGGAAACCTTCTTCGGCCTCCCAAAAAAAACAAAATATAAACAGTTGCCTGTTGCATTTTTCCCCAGAATCGCATGGGGATTTTCGTTGGCTTACAGCCACAGAGCCGTAACCAACATATATCTTCGCCTTGTCGCTGTGACATCGCATTAAATTAACATCCCAAAGTCCCAGCTTTTGCTTTGAATCACAATGCATGAATGGCGGCGAGGTCTATTCAAGAAACTGAAAGAAAAGATCTGAAATTTGGAGGCGCTTTCACGCGCACACATTTTACATAAGCTCCCGACCGATAATTGCGCAATATATATCTATATATATATATAATTTTGATTGAAAGACTCTGCCGGAGGGAGTTTGCACGCCACCCAGGCCTGAAGGTCAAGGCAAGCCCCAGTCCGAGTCCAATTTCCGTTGCATATCCTGGCTTGTCACTAAAACGGACATCTTTCTCTGTCTCTTTCAGAATGGCTATCCATCCCGGCGCCGCAGCCTGGTGGACGATGCCCGTTTCGAGACCCTGGTGGTCAAGCAGACCAAACAAACCGTCCTCGAGGAGGCCCGTAACAAGGCCAACGGTAAGTACTTATTAGTGGCTGGAACATGTTCTTAAAGTGGCATTAAAGAGGGCTTATAATGGGGGCTTAATTTGACATATTCTATATTTACAAGAGTCCTTAAAAAATACTTGGAGTTTCCTCTAAATAATTTAAAATTAATTACCTATGAATTAACCAAAATGGGCTTTTAAATTAGGTGTTGTTTTTACGATAATTTCAAAATATTTCAGTAAAATATTATTACATTAGTTATATTTTATTGTGCTTATTTTTCTATCTATATTTGTATGACCAATAATTCCTAAAAATTATCTTTATTTTGATAAATTTTTTCTGAGTTGTTTTTTTTTTATATAATCACCTATTTTTCCCTTGAATTTTTATTTATTTTTTTTTATTTTATTTATTTAATTTCATAGACGAGTCTCTGGAGGAGTGCATTCTGCAGGCTGAGGAGCACATTCCCGCCGAGCAGAATGTGGAGCTGCAGGACGAGCAGCCCAATCTGGAGAATCTGCCCATGGAGAACGAATATGTCCCAGGTTAATATTTATTTCAATATGATTTTTCCCATTTTCCTTTATTTCCCTCAGTTTCCCTTATTGTTCGCTCCCTTTCTGAGCCTATTATCTTTGATTTGATTACGATTATGATTTTCATGGGCCTTATTATTTTCTTTTCTTTTTATTTGTGGCGTTTTTAGTTGAGGAGGATGTGGAGATTGAGCCGGAGCAGTCGCACCAGCAGGAGCAGTCTCAGGGCCAGGAAGCCGGCGAAGAGCCAACCAAGAACGGTAAGGGGCAGAACCATAAGTAGTACTTAGGCTGAGGGGCTTTTGAAAAGCGTGCGACATTGATTTAAGTGCTTAATATGATAAAGTGCCAGGGACAGACGGCGCACGGAGACGAGGGCAGCGGGAAAAGCACTCAACACTCAACAGTCAACCGTTGAAATGTCGCATTTCCCTTTTTCATTTGTTACGCTCGACTTGGCTGGAAATGCGTTTGCCTGGCAACCGAGTCCCAGTCAGCCGCCCACGTAGTCCGCTTATCGCTTACGTGACCCTAAGCCCGTGATGATTGCATCCTACTTTACCAGCTCCCTTTTATTCTTTCTCCTCCCCCAGATTACGGCCTCACCGAGGACGAGATTTTGCTGGCCAATGCCGCCAGCTCGTCGCCGGAAGCCGAGGCTGCCATGCAGAGCGCCGCTCTGGTGGTCCGCCTCAAGGAGGGCATCTCCTCGCTGGGCCGCATCCTCAAGGCCATCGAGACCTTCCACGGCCAGGTGCAGCATGTGGAGTCCCGGCAGTCGCGTGTCGAGGGCGTGGGCCACGATGTCCTCATCAAGCTGGACATGACCCGTGGCAATCTGCTCCAGTTGATCCGTTCCCTCAGGCAGTCGGGCTCCTTCAGCAGCATGAACCTGCTGGCCGAGAACAACATCTCGGTGAAGGCCCCCTGGTTCCCCAAGCATGCCTCCGAGCTGGACAACTGCAACCACCTGATGACCAAGTACGAGCCCGATTTGGACATGAACCACCCCGGATTCGCCGACAAGGTGTACCGCCAGCGCCGCAAGGAGATTGCCGAGATTGCCTTCGCCTACAAGTACGGAGATCCGATCCCCTACATTGCCTACACCGATGTGGAGGTCAAGACCTGGCGCTCGGTGTTCAAGACCGTCCAGGATCTGGCCCCGAAGCACGCCTGTGCCGAGTACCGGGCCGCCTTCCAGAAGCTCCAGGACGAGCAGATCTTTGTGGATCACCGCCTGCCCCAGCTGCAGGAGATGTCTGATTTCCTGAGGAAGAACACCGGCTTCTCGCTGCGTCCTGCCGCTGGTCTGCTGACAGCCAGGGACTTCCTCGCCTCGCTGGCCTTCCGCATCTTCCAGAGCACCCAGTATGTGCGTCACGTCAACTCGCCGTACCACACCCCCGAGCCGTAAGTAACTTACGCTTTCTATATATATTTTCCGGTTCCACTTCAAAGGGGGAAAGCAAAGAGCCTTTTGTTCATGAAGCCTAATTGCATTTGCCTGCCTCGGTTTCCTCTTCCGCTTTTCCCCGGGCTAACTTTTCCCAGCAGCAGCAAATTGGCTGCTGCAGGAACTCGCTCCGGCCGAGTCTCATTTGTCCCTGATAATTGCTTTATGCCCTGGCATTTTCCACACTTTTAACAAGCCATTATTATTGTGATTTGCTTACAGTGACTCCATCCACGAGCTGCTCGGCCACATGCCCCTGCTGGCCGATCCCAGCTTCGCCCAGTTCTCGCAGGAGATTGGCTTGGCCTCGCTGGGTGCCTCCGACGAAGAAATCGAGAAGCTGTCCACGGTAAGTTTGTTTTGTAGTATTATTTTATTTTTTTGTTTCTAATTGAGTTGCTTGAGCGACCTTAGAGTCAAGTGTAGATGTATGACAAGCTGGTTTTCTCGCATTTTTCGCAGCCAAGATCATTGTTTTTAGTCACTGTCAAAGTCACAGTCACAATTCATTTGATTTTTGTGAGAAAATGAACTGGATTCAAAGGCTTTCAATACCTTTCAACTCTTTAATAATACTTTGAGCTACCCTTAGAAGACTCTCCTTAGTATCTAACCTTTACGCTTACTGCATGACCCCTTACTTATGCGATCTTCCTTTATTTTCTTTGAACTCTTACAGGTCTACTGGTTCACTGTTGAGTTCGGTCTCTGCAAGGAACACGGTCAGATCAAGGCCTACGGCGCTGGCCTGCTGAGCTCCTATGGCGAGCTCCTGCACGCCATCAGCGACAAGTGCGAGCACCGCGCCTTCGAGCCCGCCTCGACGGCCGTGCAGCCCTACCAGGACCAGGAGTACCAGCCCATCTACTATGTGGCCGAGAGCTTCGAGGATGCCAAGGACAAGTTCCGTCGCTGGGTCAGCACAATGTCGCGTCCCTTCGAGGTCCGCTTCAACCCACACACCGAGCGCGTGGAGGTCCTGGACTCCGTGGACAAGCTGGAGACGCTGGTGCACCAGATGAACACGGAGATCCTGCACCTGACCAATGCCATTCACAAGCTGAAGCGGCCCTTCTAAGGCGGTTGAGGTTTCGTGGAGCAGATCATACCAAGAGCAGCCCTAGCCCAAGCCCTAACCCAACCCCTCAAACCACACATACAGGTGCAACGGTCTCATTTATACAAATTAATTTTAAATTGACATACCGCACAATCCCTCGTACATCTTATGATTTCCCCCTATTATTTACTGTTTTTGTTTTTGTTTTAATTTTTATTTAATTTGTCATCTGAAGTTCTATTTGTCAGCATATTTATTTTGTTGAGCACCCCGATCCTCCTTCCCGAAACAAAATCCAATCCTAAGAACATCCGCATATTTATCACCGCAACTATTATTGGACCAAAAAATCGTTAGACTTTTAAGTGATGTGAAAACAAAGCCGAGCAAAGCGAATTAGTGAGAGCTGAGAATGCAAAGTTCAGATACATCCAATAGTACTATGTAAACACACAAACCTCTTGTATACTCAGACCCGCTACACACACAGCACAACATGTTTTTGCATTATTATCATCTTCTATATTCTTTACCTAGACTATATAGACACGCGATATAGTATTGCCCGGTATTGAGAACTTGCAAATCACACAGAAAAGCGATCAAAAATGTGAAATGGAGAACAAACATAGAATTTTCTTACATTGTACAATAACTGTAAACGACAATATTACTATTGTGTACTATTATTATTATTATCTTATTATTATGCTTATGACTATTACGTATTGTATTGTAGGTATGTAGAGTTTAAACATTATTATTTGATTTAAGTTTTGTGTATTAATAAAATTACAAAATGCAATTGAAAAATAATCACTTCTTTGGTTTACATTTACTTTTTGGTTCGAAATTGGCAACTCTAAAGTCTGATTCTGTTTAGGGAAAAACATTTTAGGACTCGAAAAAGAGAATATATATTTATTTTGTAACTTTAAAGTTGTTAACTTTAATTAAAGAAAAGTAAAAAGCGAGGATATGAATGGAAGAAGGTTGACTTAAATGATTCTGTTCTTAGGGAACAACATATTATTAACTCTAAAAAAGCCAGAAAAAAGGGTAAAGAAGGAAATTGAATTGAAAAATATTGAAATAAAGTTATTTAAAAAAGGAAATATATACAATATTTTAAAAGAGCATCAAATGAAACTAGCTTTAAACAACTTCTTTTAAAACCTATTAAATATCTTTAAAATATATATAAAAAATATAACCTAACCTTGGACCAGAATATATACAATTTACAACTAACAAAGTAATTAAAATCAAAATATACACACATTGGGATCAAGAATATTACATATTTCAAGTTTAATGTAGCATAACATTTTATTGTTGTTTAATGTTCGATGTAGTTTCAATTTAAATCGAAAGCCGACCAAGTGTTAACATTTCTGTAAGCAATTAGCCAAACTATAACTACTCAATATCGCCTATAATTCTATATATATATAATTATATTGTAGGTATTAAAGCAGTTGGTCCCCAGGCCAGGCTTTGTTGCTTCTGAAATACAAAGAAACCGACAATTACAATTTAATGAAATACTAAAGAATTGAACTTTTATGGCGACCATAGCACCCAGAGTGCAAATATCAAAGAACTATATATACCATATATATCTGTCTATAAATAAAGTTGAAATCGTTTAAACTAAAGAACTAAATTTCTGGGAGGGGCTGTTAGGTATTTTTGCACACCTTGACTTGACAGAGATCCTGTAGTCATGATTAACAATTGGAAAGGGGCCTCTAGTGGAAATATATTTAATTCTATTCTCAACCTATGCCAATTTATTTTAATTAGCCAGCTTCAGTAATTAGTCTTAATTACACATGAGCACACACGAGCTGTGTAATTACGATCGTAGAACTTTTCTTTTCTTGCTACTGTTGATTTTTGTTTTGGATTTTTCGACGTTTGGGAGTTTTTGATTAATATTTAGTCGACAGGCGGGGTATTTAAATGAATGGCGACAGCTGTTTATAAACATGACCTACCTCAGCATATTAAATCTGATAAATAAATAACACCTGAGCGGATTTATCATATGCCAATTACACGAGTTCGAGTCCGACTCGTACTTTATTGTGATATAATAATTGGCCGTGTGAATTGGAATCGAATGTGCTAATAGTTTCGAATACCAGCACGGCAACAGCAGCGATCGGCAATTAGCGATCGGATGTGGGAGATATTGAGGGGATGGGTTCGGGGGACCGGACTGTGGGAACGCCCACGACGTCGTACAATTATAATGATATTAATATAAAATAGGAACGTTAAGGGACAGATGTATCGAAGCTAGAATGCCCTGGCGCAGGTGTGTTGCCCTCATATATATATCGGAAAAGTAGTCTTGGGAATTCCCTCCTCTGGGGGCAAAATTAATTTTAATAGAATTTATGTGAGATATATTAGCTAATAATTAATTTAGATTGGCGGTGCGACTAGTGGGCCTTGCAGGTGTGCTGTAATTAGAGCTTTAGTACACAGATAGAAAAGATTCTTGAAATCAACCCTATCCATCTTAATCTTAAAATTTTTAAGTACAATTCGGGGTTAAATCGTTAAATCGATCCCGTTTTGGGATTAAAATGGCAAAATAAGCCTAAAAATGCTTGAATTAATCCCGTTTCGGGATTAAATGACAAAAATATTAAGTACGTTCATACTTAGATTAAGAAAATCCGGTCTTGGGCCGAAATCGTGCCCATTCGGGATTAATTTTTCTATCTGTGTAGGGAAAACTATTATAGTCGGTATCAAAAGACAGATTCTTCTAGTTAAAAGAAGATCGTTATTTTGAACGGAGTTCACAATAAATTAAGACATTAAATTATTAATTATAAGATTATTGTTTCCTCTATGCAAATGTAAAATGGTTACTTTGTGCTACATTTCGATTCTAATCTAAGCTATTGCCGCCTCTGATATACCCAATTAGCACTTGGTACGAGTCCACTTAATGACATTCGCTTAAATATCCGATATATCTCCATTAGTTAATATTTAAAGAATAAATTCAGCGCTAAGGCTGGGCATTTATCAATTTTACCCGGCTTTTGTTCGCTTTGTGCAAGCGGATTTGGGTCAGGTTTATGCCAAAGGCCTGAGCCATGTGGGCAGGCATGGACTACGTGCCGCCGTGCTGGCCATAAGGTTCTCTACGGCTGCGACTACGGCCTGGTCTTCTGTCAAGGTCACTGAGCAAATGGGTTAGGGTTGCAGGAAATGCTGGGGGTTTGGGTTTGTTGAACCGACGGCGGCCAAGTAATTGCCGGAAGCCCAATGCACTTTGCAATTAAACACTTTTCATTAATTGTTTAAGTTTCTTGCACAGCCAAACGAGAAGAAAATAATAAAAACAAGAATAAAGGCGAGGTGGCGGTGCCGGTGTCGGTGCCGAGCGAAACACGTTTCATTTACAGCCGCCGCAACATTTCAGATTTGGCTAATTAAAGTCGCATAAAAGCCAAAAAACCAAAAGCCAAGGTTAGCTGGAGCTTGGCTTTGACAGTAGCAGCCAAAGGAATTAACTAGAACAAGTCTACACTACACACGGCCATTAGCAGTTGGTATTTGGGATTTGGCTTTGGCCAACAATCGAATATCAAAGTCAATGACTTACTGGCTTGGCGGCTGGCATGGCCAAATTCTGTTAGGCCGCCGCCATTTCGTGCCAATTAATCGCAGCTTTTCGCAGATTTTCGATTTAGTATCTTTGTAGCAAAGGTGAAGGAGGTGCTAATCTTACCTTGCAGCCAAACCGTTAGCCGGACCGCTGCACACTATGTGGGTTCTTGGCCCGAGGCGCGCACCTGTTGTTGGCCGTTGGTTCTAATTTAAATGAACGAGCATTTATAATCGCCATAGCTCTGGGGCTAATTAGACTACAAACGGGTTTCCAACCCCTAACAAAAAGGCAGGCAGTCGCTCAGTCAGTCAGTCGGTCGGTCGGTGATTTGCATGTCCGTGCCAGCAGCTGGTCTCATGAATATTTAGGGGCGTGAGAGATGTAAGCAAGTGTGATATTTATAGATTAAATACTATTGATCAAGTGAGAGCTTTTCGACAGGGGAATATAATAATTAAATTGCAGTTAATCAGGGGTTTCCCCTAAATATTTACCAGTAAATATTGTTTCATTAAAATGTATTTCTAAAAATCCCATATACTTTTCCTGCTTTCCGTGGCATGCAAAATGCTCTATTTTCTGAATCCATAATGCCACATGTCCATAATTAAAGACTATTACAGCACCAATTGGCCAGACAATTACCTGGCCAGCTGCACGGCTGCTAAACAGTTCAAACAACTTTAGTACAGAATATCAAGATGTGGCGACATACGACACCTGGCCCAGATATATAGTAAGTGCTGCTCCAGCCGGTAGCCAAGGGCCCCAGATACCAAGACCACTTTCGATCATAAATTAAAATTAGAATTTTAAATGCGAAACTAATTAGGTAAGAATAAATAAAAAAACAGAAGGAAAAAATACACAGAGTTAATAAGTACTTAAAAGTAGGTGGAGAAAACCTGTGAGATTTCATGCAGTAAGCCGTCAATGTTATTAAACAATTGCAAGAAAATCGTGCATATTATTTCCCATTAGCAGTTGCCAGGCCAGGCCAGCCGCCCTGTCTGCGTTTCCAGCCAGGTGGTGTGGTCTCTCGGTCTTGGTCTTGGACTTGATCGGCCACCATGGCGTATGCGCGATAATTATTGCAAATAGCGGCACGCGATAGCCCGAATTTCGCAGATTTTGGGGCTCTGATTCTGCGCATCATCGTCTTTTGTGTTCCCATTCATAATAGTCGTCAGCTCACAGTCAATATTTTGGTTTTAGCTGGGCAAACAGATCGGGATCGGTCCGAAAGCCAGAAAGAGAGCTGACGCAATGTCAACAATGGATGTGCCGTGAGCTGATTTCCCAGTATGTCATCCATATGGGGACACTTGGAGAAACATTCAGGGTTTATTAAATATGATTCCAGTAAGATCAGTGAAGAGAGTAATTAAAAATATAGATTTAAAACAAAAATAGTGGAAAGAAAATTCCAGAACGGTGAAGTTTAGTTTCAAGATTTTTCTAAAACCTAAATTTGTGTATAAGTTATAACAAATGATAAGATATACTAATTTAAAAAAATATTTGCTTTTACTCTGCATAAGATTATACTAATTTCATACTATTAGGTCCACTATTTTCCACAATGCAGTACTTGCGGGAGTCTGGAGCCGAAAGTCTTAAGTAGATTTACACGCTTCACTTGCTCCACTTGTTGACTTTGGCTAATTAAAAGTCGTGCACACGCGCTCTCCAAGCGGAAGTTTGTCCAGAGTTCGGGAGGAATACCAAAGGTCACACTTTTCAGATCGGGAATCACTCTCAAAGTGACCTAATACATTGTTGCTTAACACAAGTTTTAAGGTAGTTCTCTTTTAAATGCATTACCTTTAAAATAATTATATAAATGTAAATAATATTTATATTTTTAATGAAGGGTGTATATGAATTATATAAAAGTATGTTTTTGTTTGGCTTTTTACTTCCCATAAATTTTTATAGAAGATGTATGGTGTTACTGGTTGAAAATGCTGGGTATTTATTTTTCATTATCTACATTTTGATATTGATTATCAGCTTCTTAAAAATTTAAAAGGTTTAAGATTAAGATTAATTTTCTAACGGTTATTTAGTGGTTCCATAATTGAATATATTTTACACGTTCAGAATGGGAAAGTTACAATACTCAGTGGCGCTGAGGTAAACTCGTGGCGGCGCCACTAAATAAGCCTCTGAAATGGTCACAAAGCTTTCTTCTATATAATTTGATGGCTGGCAGTAGTTAAATGATGTAAAACTCAGCTCTTAACTTTGGATAATATTAGGAAACATAACTATATATATTTAGATATATATAAAAAACGTTAAGAAAATACATTTTAAAATGTATGACATTGCGTTCCAATAAAACATTCAAACATTCAATGTTCGGCGCAGACCGCTACTACATATTGTCAACTGCTGCTTCTAGAGGCATATATTTACATAGAAGCCAAGGGTGCCATATTCGTTGTCTTTACCATAAACAATACCATATCACTATTTACGATCCAAGTAGGTCAAATTTTCCTTTCAATTCCTATTTTCTTTGCATTTCTGTCATTTCATATTTCGTACTCTGTGAACGTATTTCAACCGAAATCAGCTCCAATCCCTTAAAACTATTTATTGAAATATTAATAAAAAAGGAAACAACAATGGCTAGCTTTCAAATCTATCAGGACAGGGACGAAAACAAGGAGAACTCCAGTGCCTGCATTCCGGCCGGAGCCAGGAATGCAAAGCAGCCACTGGGTTTGCTCAACACAAATAAGATCAACCATAGAGAAGATAAACCCGCCGGCGAAGAGGTTAAGATTCACAAACCTTTAGTTAAGAAATCGAACGAGCTGCTGCCTGTGATAGAGCAGTTCCAGGCCATCTCCCTTCCCGAGGACGAGGTGCCTTGCAGTCCCATGTCCATAGACCTCTCTGTTACAGAAGTACTTAGTTCCGACACAGAAAAAGGCAGTGACCAAGTAAGTGGAATAACTATTATATGTTATATAACTGAAATTTAGAACATTCATATTGAATGTTCAAAGTCATCAAAGATCATCACATTAATATTCTTAAAGATTTCTATGATACTTAAATATAAATTATATACATATTTCCACTTTAAAATAATTTTCTACAATTGATTAATTTTCCTGCAGGTAATCCAGACACGAGCCACCACTAGGTCTCCAGTCTACGAAGAGGTCCAGTATCAGATTGACATACTAGGCAACTGTCGTAAGGGCGAGTGTAAAAATCGTCCGAACCCACTCTATATGATCCGCCAGACTTTCATCAGTCACAGGATGCGCGCCATCCTGATTGACTGGCTTGTGGAGGTTGCATTGGAATATCAGATGAACACGGAGACGATCTACCTCAGCGTTTCCTATATAGATCGCTTCCTCAGCAAGGTGGCTGTGAGGCGCTCCGTGTTGCAGTTGGTGGGCACTTCGGCCTTGTTTATAGCCAGCAAGTTTGAGGAGATTTACCAGCCGCCGGTCGAAGAGTTAATCTACATCACTCACGAGAGTTATACCAGGAGGCAGATACTTAGCATGGAGCGATTAATGCTGAAGATACTCTCCTTTAATCTGATGACGCCGACTGCCTACGCCTTTATCAAGATGTATGCTGTTATGTGTGACGACATGTCTGAGATTTTGAAGAGTTTGACAATGGTAGGAGGTCCTTGATAGTTAAACAAATACCACATTTTCTACATCTCATTCTCTTTCCTATTCCTAGTACATTTCCGAGCTATCTCTGCTGGAGGGAGATACCTTCCTGCTCTACTTGCCTTCCAAGATATCCTCTGCCTCCCTAGCCTTGGCTCGTCACATCCTGGGCATGGAGATGTGGTCTCCCCAACTAGAGAAAATCACCACATACAAGTTAATGGACCTAAAAACAGTGGTCCTGCTGCTGTCCAGCAACCACAAATCAGCCGCAGGGCTCAAGCTTCAGGCCATACGGAACAAGTACAAGCAAAACCAGTTCGGAAATGTGGCCGTAATCGATGATATTGAGCTGACCCACGATCAGTTCGATAAGTTGTGCCTGGCCTACGAAGTCAAGCATTGCACAAAGATCTAAACAGGGTTTAAATTGCAGTTTAGTTGAATTTTTGTTTGTGATTTCATAATATTTAAAATTCATTTAAGACCTTGCACCCTTACTGTCGTTTTAATAAAAAATGTACATTTATTTACATTAAGATTTCACCAACCATCTCTCTATCAGTCTTTTGGCAAATTACTATCGCTCTTCCCCCGACTATAGGGACGTGCTCCACCCAGCATCCTTTCCAGAAGGCTCTGTTTGGATTTCCGTTTGGAGGCCAGCACCTCCTTGCACAGCTCATTGAAGACCTCGGCCACCTGGTCCACATGATCGGCGGCAGAGACCTCACTGAATTTGCACTCAAAATCCTTGGCCAGGATTTCGCCCTCGTCACGGCTCACCTGCCGCAGGTGCACCATGTCCACTTTGTTGGCACAAAGCTGGACAGGTGTGTCGGACTGTAGATCGGATTTGGCACGGCGTATGTAGTTGAAGCTCTTGCGATCTGTGATGGAGTAGACCAAGAGCAGGCCGTCGGCCCATTGGACGAGTTCCGAGGCATTGGGGTATTCGTCCTCGGCCTGGAAGGATAATAATGAGATAATGTAGAGATAGTGGAATATTTTTTAGTACTTACCTTGGGACAGGTATCCAGTATTTCAAAAAGCACCGGCTCACCATCCACCATCGCCTCGTGCTTGTATCGATTCTCTGTCTGGTGATCGTACTCGCCGATGTAACGCTTTGTCAAGAAACGCACGATTAGGGCTGCAATTGAATTAAATTAAGCAAAAAACCATTTACGTAACATGAATTTAATTTATTGCGGCTTCCGCTATCAGCGAGATCAGGTGTAAACCAGGGGCACCGCCCTCCTGAACAGCGAGCAACCCTCGCAGCTCTCGTCCCGGATTTGGGTCAGCACTTAAGCGAGCGTGAAGCAGCGGCAGCCAGGAGAACCCGGCTGGAAAAGCAGTCAAAGGAAACCCCTCGTGCCGGGGCAGGTGGAAATGCGCCTTGTGGGGTTAATAAACCCTCGTCGGCTAAGCCCTAAAGTTGCGTGTCGCGGGCCAACAAACACCGCTGTCCTTCGTAGGCCTCAAGTCCTGCCAAGGAACGGGGTGTGTGTGTGTGTGAGTGTCCTTAGCCGGTGGTCATTTCCTATGCAAGTGCTTTGAACCCCCAGCAGGAGCAACCATAACAACAGCAGCAGAGGCGACAGGAACAACGCTGGGAACCGAAACCTCAGGCGCCACTTCAACCGAGAATGACAATGACTATGTCAGACGGTCGAGTGTCAAGTGCTTTAACTTGTATGTGTTACACCTCTCTAAAATTCATCTTAAATGTTTTAAAGAGATTTTAAGTTTTACTAACAAATAAATAAATAATAAATGCTTCAGCAAAGAGATTCTTATTGAAATTATTTAATAAGAGCAAAAAAAGCTCCTTTTAAAGAGTAAACTTCAGGGACTGAAAAATCTATAAACCAAAAAATATCTTATATTATTATTATGATTTTTTACTCTTAACAAACTTAAAAAAAAAAAATCCAGCTTAAACAATTAAACCTGTATTTGTTTTGCATGTTTCATTCCTTTGCTGTGTGTGGCCCGTTGCCTTGGTTGCCTCGCGACTTTTTAACGACATTTTCATCATTTATTTTCCCAACACCGCATTCATGCCGGCCCCGTGCTTTTTCTCTCACTTTTTTAAATTTATGTTTTCCGAATTTTCCTTCCTTCTTTTTTTTACTTTGCCACGAGGTCAACGTTTAAATATTTCGACGCACGACGTAGACGATGGCGTCTTCTCCGCCTGATCGTGTCTGTGGCTAGCAGATTCTTTAATTCCGCCGGACAGTGGGCTGTGGTGGGCGTGGCGGTGTATATCTAGTTGTGGGCGGTTTAATTGCCACAGGCGCAGGCACCAAAATATTTGTGCTCTGGTCTTATGGCCAGAGATTGCGGCTGAATAACATTAAAATATGTAGCAATAAATTTATTAAACATATATGCGCATTTGTCATTATGTGCTTTGCGGTGTCTATTGGTATAAATTCCATTTGTTTTGGGGTTTACTAGAATAGAATATTTAATTTTTCGAACAATCTGCTAATAATTAAAGCACACAGTTCTGTAAGTCTTTTTTCGACACTTTTTAGGTTTTTATTTTAAACATTTACTTTTTAATCATTTTTTTAAGAGGCAACAATTTAGTTTGTTTTCAGGTCTCGGTAAAGGTAATTGTTGAAGCCCTTTAAGCCCTTAAAATAATTTTTAAAAGAGCTCAAAAATCAACCTCATCCATAACCCTAGCCAGACGTAGCTCATTCGCTTGTCACAAATGCCGCGCCCTCTTTTCCAACTTTCCTGCATTCCGTGTTGACTTTTTCCTCGGTTTTCATCTCCACATTTTTATATTTATTAGTGGAGCATATTTTCTAGTCATATTTCATTCGAACTTTTCTTTATTTTGCATTCAAAATTATTCGTTGACCGGCGACATATAGCACGCAGGTGTAACCCGAAGTTGACAGAGTATAAATTTCCCAGCTAAAGCCAGAGAGGCATCATCATCATCATCATAGCTCGCGATGGGTCCCCAAAAACAAAATGTTACAAATTAAAATTATTTCGGGGCTTCCCGGGTTGTACGTGATGTCTGACAGGGAACATCAATTTGTGCTAAGTCGTCCGAACCAAAGAAATATGCAACTTCTCTGCCACGGCAATGATCCATGATCCCTGATCCCCCTGAGCAGCTACTTATATACTTATATGTGATCGGTGCACTTGGGAAAATTTGTATTTTAAAAGAATTTTATATAGGGAATTTTTTAATTTCAAACTAAGATTATAGAGAATTTTTAAGAAGTTGAAAAGTGCTTTCAAAATGCAGAGAAATTTAGAAAGGAACTGTGAAAGTGTTTAATATGTAAAACAAAATTCTAATAAAATTTAATATGTAAAAAAAAATTCTAAGAAAATTGAAAACAAATTTTGATAATTTAAAAAAATGTCATATATAGAAATATAAAAAAAATAATTAATAGAAAAATAAACAATTAACTATGATATCAAATTCAATCCCATGTTTACCTGGAAATAATTTAGTTTTTCGAAAATATTAACAAGAATTAACTGAATAAATTCAAAATAAAAATGTTACCTTCCTAATTCAATAATGAAATACATTTTTTACTTAATTGACTGATTTTAAAAAGTATTTAAATTTCCTTCCAAGTTAGGGCAACTTTTCGAAGTCTGTACAATCCAAAATCAATTAAAATTCATGCTAATTTCTAGGTAAACCTCTTATTGTTTCCAGTGCACAATCCCGTGTGTGTGCAATGTGCTCATGGCCCATCATAAATTAGAGCATGGCCTGGTCTTTTTGGCCAGAGGAGCCGCTTGTCAAATCGAAGGAAAAGGCGGTGGAAAAGCGATTAAAGCGGCGGGCAGGCAATGCCAAAGTGCCAGCACTCAGTCTGTGCATCTCTCTCTCTATCTCTGCGTGTGTGTATCTGTGTGTATGCTGCTGCCACTTTATAAACAAAACAAACAACAGAGTCTAAATATACACGAATCGGCGATTGCTCAACTAATTTGCTGTTGTTGCTCGGCATCCATGCCACAAGTATCTATCGGATAGGTCTGCTGCCGCCGCCATGGCACTTACTGGTGGTGGCTAGCTAAGGCTACTAAGTATATATCCCTGCCCTCCGATATCTGTCTTGAGATATCTTACCGCTCTTGCCAACGCTGGGCGCCCCAATTACGGCGATCTTCAACTCCGTGAGCGTGGACTTCTTACGGCGAATCCCACGCGTGGTCATCTTTACGTCTTTCTCTCTGAGTATCTGAGTGTATGAGTTTTCCGAGTTTCCTGAGCTCCCTGAGTTCCTTTTTGCTTGCAGATAGATATTCGATTCCTGCAGGTGTGTGCGTGTTTCTCCGTTTTAATTATCCAATTGTTATGGGTTGTTTCATTTCAATGTCAAAACAGGCGCAAGAAATGCGATTAAAATTACAGTCAGCACGGCACATCGAATTTCGCGTTCATTTCGGAAAATTAATGAGTTTTCATCTGGCACAGCAGCAGGTTATTTTCGAAATAAAACAAAATTGGTGCAAAAAAATGTGTGTCTTGGGATCGAG
Organism: Drosophila burlai; assembly: GCA_008042655.1. Taxonomy (NCBI): domain Eukaryota; kingdom Metazoa; phylum Arthropoda; class Insecta; order Diptera; family Drosophilidae; genus Drosophila; species Drosophila burlai. The sequence continues at coordinate 17,400 of VNJT01001716.1, forward strand.
CATTTTTTGGGATTACGGAACGGACACAGGAATCGACGCGATTCAAGGCGCACTGCACTTTGCCATGTGTGGAACCGAGAAAATCATTTATTTATTTATTTTAACCATCAATTTTTGCGCGAATCCCAACTGATGTGTGGAGTGTGTCTTTTATTGTTCTCTCTCTCGCTCTCTCTGTATCTTTGTATCTGTCGAATTTGTATCTGCATCTAAATCTTTGACCGCCCGCCTGAGATCCGTGTGATTTGCGCGGCCAACGGATTTCTACTGACAGAGCGAAGGAGAATCGTGGCCGTGGAACGATCCACCGATCGGCTCTTTAGCTTTTTCAGCTTTTTGCGAGCGAACCAAAAATAGACAGCACGGAGAGAAGCGGAGAGTCTATATCTGATTCTGATTCCAATTCCTATTCCTATTCCGATTCCGATTCCCATAACGATTCCCATTACGATCTCTGGTCGCATTCCCAGACACGCGCCCTGCAAAGGGTTAAGCCAAAGAGATCTCCACTCTCGACCAATAGGCTAATCGGTGCCATCGAAAATAGCCCCCATTCGATCTAATGGGGGATTTCGGAATCATCATCATTTATTCACAGCCCCAGATCGAGTGCCTGTCGTCGTCGACGGAAGACAAATGCAACTGCCGTCGAATGTCGCCTTAAATTAAATTTAATTGCCACTCGGGGGGCTTTGGCCAAAGCAGCTGAAGAAGCAGGCCCGGCAACTGTTTCTGGCTACATCCATAATCGAACACTCCTGGGAACTATATACCAGAAGGACAGCTGTTTCTGGGCAGAGAGTTAGTCAGAAGTTTGTTTTGGTAAATATATTGCACCTGGCATGGGAATAAAGTTATAACCATTTTGGGGGAGGTTAGTGCTGCTCAGTGGAGAACAAATAGCACCAATAATAATTTTTGATAAGCTTAATATTTATGTTTTAACTTAATGATATTTATGATTATTAAAATTTAAATAAATAACTGCATACATATGTATATTCCAATTTATTTTAAAATTATTCTTTTTGTAATTTTTTTTTGCGATTTTAACAATTCAACCCCTTAAATATTTTGAAAAAAATTTTAAATTTGTATAATCTTCATTGACTTCTTCATTGAGTTGCAAACGTCTGAGCATGTTTCATGGTCTGATTATATTACATTTTATATCAATACGATTTAAAAAATCACAGATTAAATAATAACATTCCTCATTTTAAATTTAATTACTACAGTTCTTGCTCTAAGATGATTAGAATTATATTAATTACATCCAAAAATCACTTATTGCATGCATTGCGTGAGAATAGTTTAAATCCCACAACCAGAGAGCCGCCAGGGGGACAGTAGACAGGCACACAGCCAGACAGTAAAAGTCAATTAAAAAGCAGCTAAAACAATCACGAAAGTAGTATTTATATTTGCTTTGCTTCCACCCCACGCTGAGAGTAAACAACTTATTAAGGACCTTTTAGTTATGCATATTAGGTCAATATTTTCTGGTTCATTAAGGAAATGCCCTATTGCATATCTTTATATGCATATCTCTATATTGCAGACACACAAAAAGCACCCTTCTTTCACAGCACGTGTGCCTGCTTGCCTTTGTGGGGATGTTTCCGTGCGAATGTGTCCTGTGGGTCCTGCGGGCAGCCTAGGGGTTGGAAAATGCCAGACACGCTAGCCGCGAAAAAACACACAAAATATGCAGCATTTCGTGAGCCGGAAAACTCGTAGCATAAATACAAGGCAAAATAAAACCTTTTGCGCCGGCGACTAAAAATATACAAGAAAATTTTCATGCCGGCTGCTAAGTCACACTGCCGTCGAACAGCTGCTGGGCGAATATTCTC
>VNJT01001722.1:0-14243 GCA_008042655.1 Drosophila burlai
TCAAGAATATATATACTTTATGGGGTCGGAAATGCTTCCTTCTGCCTGTTACATACATTTGCACAAAATTAATATACCTTTGTACCTACGGTACATGGTATAAAAAGATCAGGTTGTGTTTTGATAAAAATCTCCAAAGCAGCGTAACTATCATATGATTGGACTTTTGCTTTCTATCATCACTGGGGGATTGCAAATAGTCAAAAGAGACTTCTGTGATTTACTTAAATAGTAAAAAAAAAACATCACGAAAAGTACGACGGAAGAAACTGTCACGTGCGACCTGTTGCGTGCGACGCCGATACAAATTTTACTTAAAAAAACTACTTAATATTTTTAAGTGAACTCAAATAAATTATTAAGTTGAATTGATATATAATACATTAAAATTAATTGCATTAAAATCTTTCATAAACTTAAACTGGTTTGCGAAAAATTTACTTCCGTTAGTGTCACGTGCGAACTCGTTACATTTTTTTAATTATCTTGAAAACAAACAATTGTTCGAAATTGACCTTAACACCAATTATAGTGCTAACCAAAAGCTATAAGTTTTAAAGTCTTGGCACATGTTTTTTTTTCGTTTGAATGCGTACAAATGTCACGTGCGACACTAGAGAATTGTCCATATATTGCCAAACGCTGCATACTCTGAGATATATCGGAAAACATCTATATAAATTTAAAAGACAAAATCTGGGAGACCAATACACAACGCTTAAGGTACAGGGTATCTCAAAGTCAAGCAACATCGACTATGGTCGATCGATAATGTGGAAAGTCTTACGAGCTGGGTATCTCATAGTCGAGAACACTGACGTTAACTTTCTTAATAGTAAATTGTAGTCTCAAAGTTTTTCTAAATTCAGTTTTTTAGTATAACAAAGCTGTCAGCGTGTTTGCATATTTAATCAAACATTTTTCCTCTTTGTTTGGCTAACTTCCGACTTCACTCAGGAGGCGGGTCAACTAGAGGTTTCGTGCAGTGGTAGTTTTGCCCTACGTTGGTATTTCTAACACTCTTTGTGAGACCCAGCCTGGCTAGGGTGGAAAGGTTAAAGGTCGCTTACGAATGACTAGCATAAATCACTAAAGGCAATATGCAACACTATTTATACTGGCGTACTCAAGATACTCGTTACTGCTTTATGACCCCGCAAACATGAAAGCTATTGCAAGTTTCTCACTGCTTGTTGCAGCTTATCGCGTTAACTCGTACCTGCTCCAAAGTTTTAATAGTAGCTTGAGGAGTTCTAGGAAGTTCAGTTGAAGCCTTACTAGCCTGGCGAAACTTCCCTGCTTCGGTTTTCTGACCCCTCTCATGTATTGTATTGGGGAAAAAGGGGATACCTAAAATAGTTTTTAGTTGACGGTCTGAAGATGATCACATTTCCATTAAATAAACTAGTATTCATATTGGTAAACCTTTTTGCAACAAGGGGACAACGCAAGAAAATAACGATTTTCTTTAATCATGAAAGCTAATTAAATATTTATTCAATCTTGCCATCAAAAAAAGAGACTACGTCGTCCTGGGCAGCTGGCTTCAAAACAAAAAAGCTGCAGCACACGCAGTCAAGGCAGCTGCAGATGCATCTCGGACTTGTAAATTGCATTTGCAGCCAATTTACACAAATTTAAATTGAATTTACGCTACGCTTGCCCAAAATATCAATGAATGTCGCACACAGCAAAAGAAAGGGGGCGGACAGTTTGTTCTTGGCAAGTCCGTAGTATTAAAAGACTTTACTAGAGATGGCCGTTGGCTTGACACCAAACATCCGTTCCTTAGAGATGCATTTTATATGTTGTAGCAGTATACATTTGTGCAATGGAGAAGCTTTACCTACTCTAAATAAAATATACTTTTAGATGTAGGGGCTATCTAGACGTGTTCGTCAACTTTATCCAGGAAAAAGTTTAATTTTGATGAGACTTTTGATCGCTCCAGTCATATCATATATTATCCTATAGCCGTTCATGCCTTATTTTCAAAATATTTGACTGGTAACATAAATTTACGGCAGTCTTGTAAGCCATTCCCGAATCCTTGTATAAAAGACGGGCCCATCTCTAGGTCTGCAACGCTCAAACAAAAGTCAACTGCATTTTATCAAAATTCAAATTGTATTTTCGTTGCCTGTCGCTGGCTGCTCCGACTGCTTGTTTAGCATGCGTGATAAGCAGACAACAAAAAGTGGCAATGACTTCCAGAGCCCACAAACTTTGCAACACATGCAGTCGCAAATGAAGTAGTGGCAACTTGGCCGAATAGTTTGTTGCATGCTATACATGTGGCAGCAAGAATAAAGGGGAATGGGGACCGTAAAATCGTGGAATAGGAAACTAATGCACTCACCTTCCTTCGGCATTTTGTACATCTGGCTCTGCTTTAAAGCCAAGCCGTGTAGCAATCTGCTTGGCAGTACAAATACTACAACATTACATACTTATCTATGACATATTTATTGAAAATTTAAATGACTATAAAAGTATAATAATTATACAAAGGCAGAGCGCTTAGTATAATTGTAAACAGAAGATATAGAGATAATTTCATCTCCATAAATCTGGATCATTCGATCTGTTTGTACTATTATATTATATTGTTTGACATTACCAAGAGTTTGGTTTAAGGATAAAAGGCATGTACAGAGTAGAATTCTCAACTGAATCTAGAAGCAAAATGGCTGTACAATGAGTCAAACAAATTTTCCTTTTTGAGTCTGCATTGCGGCTCTGCTTGAATCGGTGAAAACTCAGGTACATCTTTTAATGTAGGCCTCCGGCTCTATAACAATGGAGTAGACGTGCCAGCCAGGGATAACTTTCATTTTAATAAAGGAAGCACTAGAGCACTTGCTGCCATAAGTGCCTGGGAGCCGTTTAGTCAAGTGAAGAACGTAACTAAAACCTGAAGCATTTGAGCGGGGAGTTGATGGCCTCTTGGGTCCCTTTAGGTCGGTAAACACACAAGTAAGAGAGCTACTGTGAGGTCCCTTGGCAGTGAGATACAGGCTGGCAAGTAACTGTAATGAAAGATGAGTCATTGTGATGAAGCTTTATATATCTTCCGAAACTTAATAATTGACGTAAGCCATCTTCCTCCAGAAAGTTTGTTATGTTTGATTTTAAAGTAAACTTACTTCACTTACTTGAATTACCTTTGAACATAATCTTAAAAGTATCTCCAAAAAAATATATATTTCAATTTGATAATTAACTACACGATTTATATACATAAATGAAATCAAAATAGATTTTCTCTTATTTTTTAATTGCTAAATACTCTTTAATGGGTAATGCTATCTTGAATCGAACTCGACAGGTTGTCAATGTATTAACGTCGCAGTAAATGAAAATAAATGAATCCGATTTAAAAACCAGATTCATGCTCCTAACGTCACATACAGAATGAGAATTGGAAATATCGAATTTGCCTGCCAGATAAATTTTTACAGTTGCCTTTTTCTTCTGCCTGCGCTCACACTCTTTCACTTTAAACAATCAGTGAGGCGTGTTCCTGACATTTAACAAGCCATTCCTCCAGCAATGGAGTTGACATCAGCAAGAATTGCACCATCTGGCTCCTATCCGTTCCTCCGATGTTGGACGGCTTGAGACAAGCAAGTCATGCCCAAATGCAGTTAATTAAAAAATAGTTTCATTCTAAACTTCCATATTTTCAACCGACTGCTTTTTCCCTGCCCACACCAAGCATTTGGCCCTTGCCATTAAGCTGCTGATGAGCCCACAGGATTGCAGGCGACGACATGTGACAACTCATCAGGACACGCACGCAATGGGATATGTTAGTCACCTGTGTGTCTGTCTCCAAAAGCGCTAGTGTGGGTCGCTCGCTTTGTTTTTCGAATGTTACAGAAGACGTGTTCGTGCATTATCATACTTTTTCCGTTCGTAGACAGATCTAATGATCTTTTATCTTAAATTCAGTTTGAAAAAAACAATCTCTACGATATCAATATAAATATAAAAAACTTTAAAGTCACCTTATAAGTATTCTTTTATATATGTACATTACAAAAGTATTAATAAAATCGGAACAAATAGGAAGACATTTATATATTTACTGCAGGGTAGCACATATATCAATACCGCTCCTTTATTTAATACAAAGAAATCAGGGATATAATGAACAGGAAATATTTATTTGTTTAGTCTCTGGTTTCGGAGTAATTACAATCAACAAATTATTCATTACTGTAGAATTAAAAATCTAAAATAATAAGAAGCCGATTTCTATTAGCAAGTAGCTTTACACAACTGCATTTGATTCTTAATAGTACAATATTTTTGTATACATGTCTCAATGCCTTAAAATATATATTTTTTTAAGATTAATAAAGTGAAATAAACTCATAGACACTCATTAAAGCAAAACTATTATTTCAAATCTCCACGATTTTCCCTGAGGAGAGTGCAGTCTTTGCCTCTTGTGTGCGTATGTATGCCCGTGTTCGGGGCAAGCACTGGGTGTAAAAAGCCAAAAGGGCAACAGAAAGTCAAGGGAAAACATATTTTTGATGCTGAAGAATTTTTGGAAAAAAAATGGCCAGAACTAAGGGAGGCAGATAAATGGGGGAGAGGAAAAAAATGGTCAACAAACGCAATTGCAGTGCAGCTTGTAGCCCCCGAATCCTCGTACTCCCCAACAGGCCGACTGCCGTCGTCTGGCAGTGACGTAAATCTATTTCAGTTGAGGGATTTGTGCATCAAACACACCGGACAGTTTTGCAATGCAGAGCTGCTGTGGGCGGCGGTGCCCTTGCTGTTGCGGACTTGGCCAGTCACAGTTCGTATGTGCATTTCGGGGTCCTATTTGACCAATCCCAGTGGTGAATTTTTAGGGGGTTTAAGCGTATTTTTGTTTTTGATCACACTTTGCTATAGCGGCTTTTGTATGCTGTACTCGTAGAACTGTATATGGTATTTGTGCCATATATTGTACGGGAAAACTCTATATAGTATTTACATTCTCGGTCGGCATCAAAAGTCCAGTCTGTTTGTCGTAAAATAAAACGAAATTGAGAACCTAAAAAACCCTAGCTTGGATGCCGGGTATCACATGGTCGGCGCTCGTTTTCTTTATTTTGAGTACAATCTCAGCTAAAATGAATTTTGATTTAATCTCTGAATGCACTTGTTAGTCCAATATGCAGATATGTTGGCATTTTAATTTGCTCCGATTGTACAGATGGCAGACGCCTTTGCAATAAATGGTAACTCTTTTCAGTTTTATTTAAAGGTTGGAAGTTGAAAACCAACATCTCTCTGTTGTCTATTTTTTAGTTAGGTACCGCAGGGATTTTCGTAAGTAATTGGTTTTTATTTAGCTACCCGGGCCAGCCAGATGGTTGAAATCTATTTCGATCCAGATTAAAACAAATAAAAGTTTTAGCGAAAACTAAAAAATGTTCCTAATTCTTTGGAATTTATTGGATGAAACCCGTAGGATCTTTTGAGAATCGATATTTTTTGTTTAAATAGTGAAATAAATAAAAGTATTAAAACTATAGGCTTACCATATAAAGTTATCTGCTCCAATTTTTCCAAAAGCTAATATTTCTTTAAAAAAATGTCTCAGATATAAAAAAAAGATTCTTAAAACATTTATAAATGTTTATCAAATTATAAACTCCAACTTTAGATATGTTGCCTCATACGAATAGACAAACGGAGATAGGGGCAGAGATGCATGGTTAAATCGACCTCTTTGTTGATGCTAACCAATAATATTAGCCCCTAACACATAGACAAATTTAAATATTCATTATTATATATCGACCACACTCAACTGTAGTATACTTGAGTTTATAATTAATTATTTATCATTTGTCAAAGAATAAGGCCTAATTAAGACCATACCAATTCTATTAATTCTATTAATGGTTAATCGTCAACCCCTACCAATTAATGTTGATGGTTTTTATTCGAAAATTTGTTCCTAGGTGGCCCTATATCTGGGGTTTTAACCAAGGCCTGACTTGCCATGTTATGCGCTCGATTTCAAATGCTTAGCGCGTTGGCGCTTTAATAGAATTGCCAACGTTAGTCGGTCCTTCTCATCGTCCTGCTGACCTCTGCTTCGTTAGTCGAGTCATGGGCCCCCTGGTGACTAAAATGGCAAATAGTTGGGCATTTTTTCCTTTGCCTCTTTACATTCACACAATCACACCGAGATAGACGAGGGCGTAAATTGCGTGTCTGACCATAAAATTGCCTGCACTCTCCTTTCCCTTCTCCGCCGTCTGCCCAAAGGACGTTCCATGTCCATTTCGAGACCTGTTTGTAGCATGGAAGTCCTATGGGCATTGCCAGTGATTTCTTCACATTTATTTCATGCATTGCTTTTGATTTTCTTCGTTTTGCTCTGCCAACGTTGCTGTTTTTGTGGTTTAGCAAAACTAATTTATTTTAAGTAAATTTGTAAAAAAAAGGAACAGAAAATCGGAACGAGGAGGAGAATTTAACTACGTGACCCAAATTTCACCATGCACAACCTCTAAAAAACTAAGCTGCACTAGAGGTTCTGCTTTTCCAACTGGGGTCCTTTTTCATTTTTTCCTTTGTGGTTACCACAATCGCATACAATTTGCTCATTTCAACCGCACCAACAGAGCAGGCACAGGGCCCGGGAGCGGGACGGGATGGACCCCGTCGGGCACTCACATAAATAGCAATTTGTGTAGTGCGTTTTTGTGGGCGCAGGTAGGCGTGGGCTTACCGTTTTAGCCAAATTGCCGCCGTCCGGGGCAGTTTTCATCACACACAAGCACACCCGCACTTACAGGGAAAAGCCGCTTAAGTTGCAGCCCAAACAGACGCCGATGAGGCAGGTTGGGGGCCTAGGCGGCGAACAGGACGATGACGAACTATAATGGCGGCGACGACTGCAAAGTGTACAAAATCGAATATGTAACGAAACCGCAGAACGCCTACGACGGGCTCTGTCGACCTGGGCCTATAGGCAATTTAAATGGATTGAAAAACTGATGTTGCACAGTGGTGCCACGGTACCATGCGGTTTTCCACGGACATTTCCTAACTCATTGCCACAACTTAATCATGATTTAAAACTCTGTCCAATCTGAATACCCAAATAGGTTGATTTGGATGAGGGTTTATATAGATATTATCACTGTTAAACAAGTATATTGAGATTTTTGTTACCGTCTTATATACAAATATATAAGAATACCTAATTATACATACAATTAAGAAGGTGCAGTGGAATTTTTTAAATTAGAATTTAGATTTGGGAATCCCTTGTGATTTTTTTTAGATTATTTACTTTCAAGTAAGAAATTGAAACGGAGAAAACACCAAGTTAAATAAACTCATACAATGACCCACTGTCCGCTAACCACAGTTAAGGCCAGCCTGCGTTTTGACGGGTGGTCCTGCTAACAACACCCTCATCAACCGACTGGCGTAAAATAAACCATAGGCCACAATTGATCAAACTCGAGTGCCGAAAATTTGCACAAATTAATGCCAGCCCCAAATTGATAGTAAAATATTAGCCCATTTTATTTTTGGTAGCTGCGGCTTTTATTTTTCAGCTCTTCATTCATACCGTAGCCGTAATAAAGTCGGCCGCTCAACCACAAATAGAATTTTTTGTGTTCTCAGTCGTTTGACGTTACGTGGGTATTAGTTGGTGCTTGTGCGCACTTGACTGTGGCAGTGTGTGTGCAAATTGCACTCCCTCCGTGGCATCATTACATATTCAAAAAGGCTGCGCACGTAGAGCATTTTTATGAAATTTTACTCGCTTCTAATGTAATCGTTATGCCTGACTCCTCCGTTCTCCGTCGCCGGCGCCGCTACTCCTGCTGGTTATCCCGGTCCTCGTTCTGGGACTGTCACTTAAGAACACATAAAGTAAATGTCCTGTGTTTAAGCTAAGGCTGCAGACGCACTAACGAGATATTGGCTACTGGAGGGAGGAGAATAGGGGCTGCGGAATCCGAGGCTACGCACAATTGGGCGGAATGGCGAAAACGCTCGCTAATGTCGGTTGAAAGGTTGAGTTGTAGGACACTGTTTAGAGCGTTATGCGTCCAGGAACTGTTATACATGAGCTTTTATAGGAGTGCGAAAAGCTTTAGGTCCTTTGAGCTTTTAAGGACATGTTACAGCTCCAAAAAGCTCTGGTTGTTGTGCGCTTTATAAGGTTTCGTTAACAGCAGCTGTATCTGCTAAAGCTTTTTTGGTCCTGCCCAAGTCATAATGTTTTCTATAAAAGTAATAAGCTTTTAGAGGTTTTACAATAAAAATAGCTTATAATTTTTACTGAGATACGAGTCAGGCTTCTCGAAAATATTTTAAGAGCTTTGCAGCCTTCCGACTTTGATAACAGATGTCCTGTTTCTTTAATGACATTTATTATAAGAATGACTAATCAACAAGCTTATTTACAGTAAAAGCTGAGAGAAATACATAAATTCTATCAAAACATTCCACACCCTTGGGTAGTTTACTTTAAATCAAACAATCTCTTCGAAGGACATTAGCATTGAATCAAGTTACGGGCTTAAACATTCTTTCCGGACTTTCGTGCTTGACTATCTCAACTGATGCGAGGAAAGCAACAGCTACAATAAATAAATATTAAATCCCCACTAATTGAGTGCGATTTTCGAGCATCAATTTCATAAGGCACACACACAAAGCACTAACCAAATTGAAAAAAGTTTATTTTTATACTTCTTTCTCATGACACAAGGCAGAGCTGGTGAGGGCGGAAAACATGAAATAAATACAACAAATAAAAGGGACCACCAGGCACTAAAAAGCTGTTTCTGCCAATCATATACATAGATATATATTTTTTGCGCAGGCCGTTTTCGGACCCGACTACATCAACAAGGATAATGGCGTACTTATGCGCAGGGTTGCATACTCTCTCGGCGGAACAAGAAGGAACAAGAAGTACTCAATTCGGATTTATGCAATCTGAATTTGTTTAATAACGAAGCACAAAAAAAGCAAATGCATGTTATTTTTCTAATATCTGTAGAGTATATCCTTCTATGGTATAATTGCGTACCCTCAAGGAAGTGTAACTGGCGTTCGCATTGAGCCTGAATCCTTTTCTCTATTTTTGTTTACTTTTTCCCATATTTGCCACCACCCCCAGCACGGCTCAGCCCAGGTCTGGCTGCTCTCGTTTCTCGTTTTTTCCAGCATTTTTGCAGCTGCTCTGAACAGAACTCAATAACAAATTATAACGTATTATAGCCATGGCAAACTGTTGCGTTGCTTAGCAATCGTTGAAGAGCGCCCCACAGCCAGCTTCCCCTGCCAACTTATCCCCGGAGAACTTTTTGCTGCCAACTATGCTGCCAGCAACAAAGTTGCCATGGGTGATGTGGATGATGATGATGCTGGCCCTGCCCCCAGAACGCCCTCGCAGGCCCCCTTTCCTTTCCCTTACCCCCTTTTCCACCCCATTGTGATATTTTTTCTCTTAAGCCGGAGTTGTTGACGAGGTCGTTTTTTGTTGATTGCTTGTACCCGGGGCCACTACTTTGGTTTGGGTTCTTTGCTGAGATGGGAATATGAAGTGCTTCATAATTTTTACCTTTATTTAGCTGGTTTTTAGTTGTTTACCTCGTGTTTTTTCTTCTGCCTTCCCCTCCTGATTTTCCGTCCCTTGTCTGCTGATAAAGTTTTTTAATTATGTGGCACACATTTATAGGTTTTGGGCGACTATGGGATGCGAAACTGCCCTCCAATAAACCCATGTAGATTGTTTTACAAAGCTAAAGTTAATTGTGAGCTAACAGCTAATTGAGCTAAGGTGCGGAACCCATCGAAATAAATGCGCTTCATAGATATATAAATCTGAGTTTCTGGCTTGCAGGAAGGAATATTTGGGGGAGAAACCCCTAATCCTAAGAAGCGCTCGATAAATCTTCTGACCAGTGACTCGTGAAACGATGCTCGGTGGTATCGATGAGTCTTACAACTGCCTCCTTTGATTAAATGATGAATTTATGAGTACATCCAGCAACATACATAGTGCATGCTAGGAAAGCATGTAACGTACTTTAACTATGCATTTTTTTTTCGACCGCCTCGCCACAAAAACCAAGTTTTGGGCATCGGCATTGCTTGCCCGGCATCGCCCTGTGACCTGCACCTGCACCTGCCGCTGGCATTCTCTACGGGGGAAGGCAATACATTTTGCAGCTGCCTTGCAATCCTTCTTTGATGCAACTATGCGTGAAAATCGTAGAAATATGAGAAATATTTGATTTGTTTATGGCACAAGTGGCCTGCACTTTGGATTCCAATTCCGAATCCTGTGCTCCCTTCGATTTGTATTTACAGACCCAGGAGTCAGATTTTTACTTAAAATCAATAAGCCAAAGAGCTGGCTGGCTGTGCGCAATTTGGCGTGTAATTTAGCATGTAACGATGATGGCCATAAAGGACGATGACGTGGAGGACGAGGATGATTGTCCTGCCGCTGAGCACTGCCCCTTTCATTGTTGAACATTTATTAGTTTGACTTGCCTTTAGCATTATGCATTTATGCTTCATTGATGCGCGATTTTAGTACAACTTTTTCGCTAGTTACTCCAGTGGCCTCCGCCTCACTTCCACTTCCCCCTATTCGGATACCCGTCTGAGCCCGGACTTAAATTGTCAATTTATGGACGTCGTAGTCAGCGAAAGTATTTTCTCATAGTAATTCTATGCTTGGCTGGCTTCTAGACAACTTTTCTTGAGCCAAGGAAAAATTGTAATAAAGTTAACAACTTTATTGAAATCATAAAAAGTTTCCTCTTCTGTCCGCCTTACTTTTTCCTATTATTTTTGATTCATAAGTTTCAGATTTCCTCAGTGAGTTTTTATTGCCAGCCTTTTCAACACTTCGGGTCGCATTTTGAAGCATTTTGCACATTTGATGGGAAAATTCTTTTGCTAATTATGTCTGGTTCGTTGTGCTGTGCCCAGACCCAGAAAGTGATCGATGGTGTAGGCGCCAAAGAGAGATGGCAGGTTTAGTAGGCTGTCTGACCCTCGATAAAATAGCAATTTACAAAATGTTCCGCATTCTTGTGGCTTTCTGTGCCCTGCCAAGTAAAATGTGCATATGTGGTTTGGGGCAATCCGCTGGCTGACTAAAGTTTTCGAGCGTTGCTGCCAAGCTGTTTTCAAAGAATTTTTATTATTCTATTGACAGCTTCCATCGTGATCTTCGCTCGACCTACGGACATTTGAATTCCGCTCCTTCAGTCGAAAACTTCCGCCGATGGCATAATTAAAGGCAATCCTTCAGCGTCCCTTCTCTCATTGAGTGCCAGCTCTGAAATGTGCCACAAAAATTTAAATTCGATCAGACAGGGATGAAATTCCAAACAGAACGAGGAGCGTCAAAGTCAGCGACGCTGTGAGGAAGATGGAACTCAGGCTAGCAAGTAGCGTTTGAGGAAATTGATTTGATTTGATTTCAGATTTGCCACTCGCCCTATATAGCAAACGGAGAATGCTCGGCTATACATAAGTAATTCGCATTTTCAATCAAATGAACAGAAAGAGGTTTGGCAAGCGGGCAGATAAAATAAATTGCTGCATATTTCTGGGCGCCCTCGGCTCCCTTCTGTTCTGGCCCAAAAAATTTCAAATAAATCGATTCAATTCACAAACATATCCTGCATTCGTATGTTTATGTCAAAAGAAATTAAAGTAATGATTATTTCGTGTCGTGTGTGTATGTAAGAAGCAATAGGCCGGAAAACACGACATATGATGACATTATCTGTCAACACTGCGTATACATGATATTTTGGTCCCTACTCGTAAAAGTTACAGATACTTTTTTATATGAATAAAAGAGCCATGAGTCGCATCTTTACGTTTTTCTTTGTAAGTCCCTAAGCGAACATATTTCTGATTATATATAAATTTATAATTCCTCATAATTTTAATTCCCTTGCAGATAATAATATAATTTTGTCGAAAAACTTGCAACGCAAGATATATGAATATGTATATGTTGATGTTCTATGCATTTTACTGGCTCAGCTTAACAACTCGATTTTTTTTAACTTTTACTGTCTTCCAGGGATCGCAAATAAGAGTTATGAGTAAAATAAAAGTTACGGTCAAAAAATTTAGCTAAACATATGGAAAAATTGGGTATAACATATTTTTTAAAGAAGTTTTCAAAAACACGATAATCCTTTTTTACCAATTTTTATTTTGATAATACCATATGGCATATGCATAAATGCATAGGTGCATGTTCATAAATGCATATAGTATTTAAGCACAATATACATATCAAACAAAAGGCATTGAAGTGTAGATTATATATGCCTATTTACACAAATTAATAGAAATCACCTCCCCCGAGATCCAACATTTATCTTTTGTATTATTTATTTATTTGTAAGACAAGGGTTTAAATATATCAGGTTTGCATGTAATGTAACGTTCAGTTGCTGACGTGTACTTAATGGTTTTGTTTTAAGAGTGCAAATATAATGAATAAAGATCATGTGAGAAACTCAGCAATGAGCACTTGAGCCACTAAGAAATGAACAATGAACAAGCGAAGAAGAGAGCAATGAAAATTGTAAGTGTGAGTAATATCAATGACTGGACTCTTTTGAAACAAAGGACAATTGAACATATTCACCCAAGGGAGTGAGTATTTACCAAACACTGCCATGCAGGGGATCACATTGTAAGTCATACATATGTTTATATATGTAGGGATACTGTGCATCTTATGCAAAAATAATATACTTTACAAAAAGTATGCAAAATTTAATTTTTTTTAAAGAGTCTGCCACATTTCATTTTGTAATTGATCTCCTTCTTTGAAAATGCCCCACGGGGCATAGCACTAAAGCCAGAGCCATAAGTAATATTTCTGGCAAACAAATCTGCATGTCACTTTGGGGTCATGTCAACTCGGCAGGTTGCAGCTTCCTATGCTCAACTCATCTGGCAGTTGCTTTTAGTCATCTTCCTCCCTTCCACAATCTTCATTCCGCTGCCTGGCTTTTTTATTCAAACGCCTTGCAATTTCTTGCTTGCCACACAGTCCACAACCCGCAACCCACAGCCCACACCCTGCACCCCACTGCCGCTCACCATTCCCATCTGCAGCTCCATCTTCATCTGCAGCTTGGCTGTTGCTTTATGCATGACATTTAATCAAGTTGACGACTGCATTTGATGCCACAAATATTTCAAAATGACGCAAGACAGCTAAAGGTAGGTGTGTCGCAGCTTGGGTGTGTGTGTGGAAAGTTGCATATTAAACGCAGACAGGCCACCCAAAGGCTGCCAGCGACTTTTGCCACAGTTAATGCAATTTCCCGTGGCCCGCCTTTGCAACCCGCCACCTCGCCGCCGCCTGCTGTGCGCGATAATTCAAGCGGAAACGGAAGTGCCAACGTCAAAAGCCGCAGGCAGCAGCAGAAATTTAACAAAATGGAAACTATTAAATGCACTGAACTCCAGGCCCCGAGCTGCCCGAGCGTCTTTGCCAATGTCTTTCTTTTTGGCTTGCATGCATCATCTGTAAGAGCGGCGAAGGAAGATGTCCGGCTGACCAGCAACTTATTTCGTTTCATCGGCCACATCCACATCGCTGCTTTGGCCAACATCTTCTCTCCTCCTGGATATGGCAGCTTATTCAAATGCTTGCTCCTGCATTTAATGACAGAGTCCCGGCGTGTCCTGCGCTCCGCTGTGGCCTGTGCCGAAGGCATGCCACTCGGATAAATTATTTCATATAATAAACTCCCAAGTTGCCAGTGCTGGGGGCGGCGGGGCGCCGGAAGCTGGAAGGGGAAGAAAGATGACTTAATGAAAAACGCAAATTGTTTGAGTTTGTCTTCCCCCAAACCCCCCGGCCATCCATACAGCACTCTACCTCAAGCCGCACAATGCAAATTAAAAAATACCTGCTAACAACAAACTGCAGACGAAGGACTATTGCAGGGCCGGAAAGGCAACTGTTAGCTGCGGCTTGTTATTAATATTTATCTTTGGTAATTTTAGGAATTTTTTAATAACAAAAGCCAAGTGAAATGTTCTGCCTTTTGTTTGATACCAGGCATTTTCCCCTGCCCGCAACTAGGTGCACCTTGATGGACCTTAACGGACTGCAGGTGCTGTTTTCAAAGTCGAAGGGCAAATATTTGCTCAGTTTTGCATTGGGAAAACTTTTACTCCTGTTGAAAACTTATTTC
>VNJT01001749.1:0-15586 GCA_008042655.1 Drosophila burlai
ATATGGGCTCTTTTAGGCATGGGTGGGTGTTCCGTTCAGGGAGAAACATGATGGAACCAGTGTCCATACCTATGGAGGAGAAGCTGTCCTATGCCAGTTGCATAACGAGATGCAAAAGTGGCCCATTTTCCCTTCGATAGTCCTACTTCCTTATTTTTAATTTTACTTTTTCGCCCCAGCTCTTTTAATGCAAATTCATATAATTTCCCGATTTCAAAAATATTGTTATTGCCTTTATCAAGTCAATTAGGAATGTATTCGCTCTTTTAATTAGACTTTTCCACGCATTTTTGTTCATGCCGGGATCCATAGTTTGAAATATGTGATGGGCAGAGAGAGAGGCAAACGTTGGTGACAGGGAGATTTATTACAAATTTTATTCTTTTTCGCTACGCGTTATGGAAATACTAAAACGCGCGCATCAAATAGTCTGGTAACGCCATGCCACTTTCTAGTATTTTCAAACCTGTACTGGATACCACCCTTTGAAACAGACCTAGGAGACAAGCTGTTTCAAACTATTTGCCTCTCGGTCTCTCTCACTGCTTTGCAACAGTTTTCTTCTCTCTGGATACCGTGCTTTAGAACCAGATTGGCAGCTATTGATAGCGCGCTATCTGCAACTACGAGTCAACGGCGAATGACGCTTCACGAGCGATTATCTCGAAACTGTTTTTTTTCAAAAAGTGTGGTTGTGGTGTGGTTTCAGACTGACCGAGTTAACGGTTCTTTAGTAATCGCGGTCACCGCGGACTATGTTGGGAAAATAGTGTTTTTGCATAATGGCTACTGTAACTACTAATATAAATATTTTCTTTTGAAAAAATTCATGAAGAATCTCACGAAGTGCATAAATAAATATACATTCAGTGTTTTAAGAAAAGTTGTGTTATTCCAAAAAAAACTTGCCCAGTTCCGCCCGATTACAATTGGTGAGCATCCCCGATCCAACTCGACCGAGGACCTGCTTCCAGCCGCCCTCACTTGGAGAGTATAGTCGCACTATCGATGGTTCACACAGTTACGGCAGATGACACGGTCATCCGTTGATCCCGCTGTGTACCCTATCGGCTGACGGCCTTAATTTTAATAATATTCACTCGCACGCCTTATATTAAAGAACAGTACCGCGTCAAGCTGAATAAGTCCAGGCACACAAAATAATTTTAAATGTGAATATGTTTGTGCATTCGCCGTTTGCCAATGCAGAATAGCATTGGAATAAAATTGGAGCGTCGACTTGCAGTCGAATATGTATGTATGTAATTAAAATTTGTTTTTGGTTGCATGTAGCATGTAGCGCCGCTCAGGATAAAGCAAAGGAAAGACAATAAATATATGTTTATTTAAATGAAGTTCAGCTCAGGATAGAGCAGGGAAGAGTAAATAAATAAGTTCACAAATTATGTCGGCGTTTCTCTGCAGTGGTTTTTGGATATATTTATTCGTAGGAACAGTGCACTATGGTTCATACGACCAGTTTTGTTGGCCAAAACCCATTTTTTAAAGGTTAACCAAATAATGTGATTTTGGCCGCAATCGATAAAGAATAGGATGACCATCAACGGACCATTCTCAAAATCTTCATAGGTGGCGCCACTCTCGCGCTAGAAGCTTTCAAAGTCAGATGTTTCTACTCGAGCAATCGAAGAGAGAAAATCTTCGGAAATTATCACAATTCTACAATTAAAAAAACGCAATAAATACAAAAGAACTGGTCAAAATTTGCAATGAGTTCGAATCAGAGGGATTTGTACTATGTGTTTTGTGTTGTGAAATGTCCGTACTCCTTGTGATGTCTTTGTAGTTTGATTTTAAAGTGAGTCGTACAAAAAAAATTTTTTTTTCTGAAATGCAATTTTTAAGAACGTATAAGTAGCGAGTCCCACCTAGTCCCACCTTGATACCTATTGTGTGTTGTAGAGCAATTAATTCTTGTTCGAATGTGTTCTGAGGGGGATGGCTTTAACCTGGAAGACACTCGATAATAAAACACAGAATGACTCTCGGGGTATTACACGACGGGCGTATGTCTTTATTTGTAGAATGGTAAATTGGTACTAACAAGAAGAAGGCTTAAATCTAGCTTGGGGAGAGCGGATTAGAAGCTCAATGCATGAAAGTGCAGTGGAAGAGGGAGAGAGAGCGCGAGTGTACGGGATCACACTGCCTCCGGAAAATAAGCGCCCTTTTGGCTTGAACAGCTACGAAACAACACCAAGCTTCGTTTTAGTTGGAAACGTGCTTCTTCTATAACGATTTGATTTCTGAAGCAGTTTAATGGTTGGTCTGTCGCTTCGACCGTGTAGGTCAGTCACTGTGAATAGTCGCAGCGTCTGACTGAGTATCATTTTGTAAGGCGTTAATACTCTGCCTGGCCACATGATTATCTTTACTCGGTTTGTAATGGATTTTTGCGTTATGATCGTCAATATACGCTTTCCATCTTTTTATCTTCGGATTTGGATTCCAATCGGACACCGCGAATGTCAAAGGTTGATGGTTCGTTTAAATGTTGATATCGCGAGTGCCGTACAGGTAGTGCTGTAATTTGCCTAAAGCCCACACTATGGCCAATAACTCTCTTTCATTCGTGGCATAGTGTGACTCGCTCTCTTTGAAGGTCCTAGAGATCATTGTGATGGGTCTTTTATCTTGCGATAGAACCGCACCGATACCGTTCGCGGAAGCATCCGTCGTTAGATCGAATGGCTTCCTGATCAGGGTATCTGAGAATTACATCCTCAGAAGCCAAGACATTTCTCAGCCTCTCGAATGCATCTCTCTGTAAGTCACCGAAGCAAATAGGGGTCTTCTTATACATGGGTTTGCTGATAGAGCCATTTTCTCCTTTCAGCAAGCTTGTCGAAGGCCTCGCGATCGCCGCAAAGTCTTAACGAATCAACGATAGTAACTGGCTAGACCCAAAAATTACCTTAGCTCATACAGATTTGTAGGTTCTGGGTATTCCTTTATGGTCTTTACTTTTTCTGGATCGGTTTTTGCACCTCAATTGGTAACAATAAATCCCAGATATTCAACACTTTGCTTATAAACGTGCGTCTTTTCGTTGGATACCTTTCTTTTGGCATCACACAGACTTTTTAAAACCCAATCTATGTCCTTAACATGGTCATTTTCATTTTCAGAAAAAATAATGACGTCATCTAAATGAAAGTAGCATGATTTGCCAATTTGTTCTCGTAAGACGTCGTCGATCGCTCTTTGGAAGATGCTTCCCATATTCGACAAAATTCATTCTTTCCGCCATTTACCGAGAAAGAGGTCTTCTCGCGGTCATGCTCGTCCAAGTGTACCTGGTGATAGCCGGACTTTAAATCTAACGTTGTTAAGTACTTGGCTTTTCCTAAATTTACCAGAATCATTGGAATGTTCGGCATTGGGTACTTGTCAGCGATGGTTTTTTCGTTAAAGAGGTCTTCTACTTACGAGGAAAAAAACTGTACAAGATAATGAGATAATTTTTTTTTTATATTTCTTTTGTAGATCTTTAAACTTAACACTATGGGAAATTTTAAGTGTATATAGCGAATCATTCGTTGTTTATATGGGGTCATAGTGGGATCATCAGAATTTTAGGGGTCATTTTTCTGGTATCATAACTACCCTAAATCTTGCCCGAATTGAAAAAAATTAATTTTATTTATATTCAGTTTTACGTTATCTATGCTTCTCCGAGTACGATATTTTTTAAATTAAAAATTGTTTTTAATATATATATTTTTTTTTTGTAAAAAGTTCCATTTTCAACAATGTTTTTTTCACCTGTTGGAGGGTGTAAAAATTAAACAAAAAATTTTAAAAAAATTCGTAACCGGAGAAGCATACAGAATTGTTTTATAAAGAAGTGGGGAAAATTTTGGTTCAATTAGATGAAAATTACTGGTAGAAGTGATACCAGAAAGTTTAAAAAAGGTGATTTTCGGGAAAACGCGTTTAAAGATAGGAAGAAGGGTCGAAACTTATGGAGGTGCCTATCTTTCGGGCTTTGTTTACCCATAAAGGAATGCGAAGTTTACAAAACCCTTTATATGGCGTATTCCTCAGATCCTCTATATTTTAATAATAAAAAAAATAAATCTGCGATTTCTCGCTTAACAAACTCAGATACACCCATGGGATGCGGGTATAGTTTGGAGTATACCGATCGCTTGTGCGAATTGTGGCAACAACAGAAGTGTTAAATGGCAATGCCTCGTTAAAAACTGAAAATGCCTTAGATCTGTTTATGATCATGTTTTGAAATTCAACTTTTACAGATTCTGGTGCGGCGATTTACATTGTCGCAATTGTGATGCTGCAGCTTTTCAGAAACAGAATCATAATTTATTGTACCCTTCTCTGCGTCCAGCTTCGCTCCCACTTGAGCTAGGAGGTCAAATCTTATAATACCATCGAAAGGTGTCAGATGTTTTCCCAAAAATGTTTATTAAACATTTCTGGCGAACCCTGTTAGAACCATGAATGGTACTAACTGTGAAAGGGGAATCGGCCGGCACCACATTTTTAAGCTCCTTTACGGGCTTGATGTAGTTTTTTGCCGCCCCTGTGTCGATTAAAATTTTTAGTTGTCTCCCTTGCAGCTGGCGTTCAATGAACGGCAATCCGGAGCGCTCCCTAAAAAATTGATATGATCATTTTCATCAGACTCATCGTCTATCTCGGTCACGACCGCTGCGGCCGCACCTTCATATTCGCTGTCAATTTATCGTCAGCCTGTTGCATGGTGTTCTGCAATCTCTGACGCCTTTGACCGGTCATACGTGCGGAGCCAAATATTTTATGGCCCTGAGCACTTTCAGCCTTGGTATTTGTAGGCTGACCGCTTCCGAAGGAAGTCGGCTGCCTATGTTGAGTCATGGTGGAGCCTAATTCCATAGGCTCAGGTGACTGATTACGGTAGCTGCATGTGTTCTGGGCAGAATTATTCTGTTGGGGCCTAATTAGGCCTGCATTAGGCTAAGTTCTCCGTGCTTAACTGTTTCAAGTCCCTGCCGAAGGACACGCAGCGACGTTTTGTCCGAGTAACTGCATTCTAATCGAGAAATAAAGGCATCGAAATTTAAGACTGCGTACGTGCAGTCTAATCGAGGAAAATTCGAAGTTCAAGACTGTGTTATGGGCAACTAGTAGCCCTTTTGCCGATCCCCTGATTTTATTTCGGATAAACGAAACGGCTTGGTAGTGCGCCTCACTACCATGATATGGTTTGAAAATTTCGTAAACGTCTACGGCTGACTGTCGCCATGATACATAGTCATCTTGGTCTCCCGTAAAATCTTGAATGGTTTTTACAATGTCAAGCTTGACTTCACATCGAATGTTTGCTTCCACTTGTGGTGCTTCCACGCACAAGCTTTGCATCTGTTGTTTCACCTCATTTAAATGTGATTGGAATGCCTGTGTCAATCTAGTTTCTTGCTGGGCTAAGGCCTGGCTAACGGCTTCAGATAAATTTGCTTGTCACTGGGCGGCGACCATGTCTGTAGTGTTTTCTGTCGTAGTAGGACGATCCTATTCTAAATCCCACCCGTCGTCATTATCGTATTTGACCTTGATATTTCTTTATTCACTTGCCCAACTCATTGACCATTAGTTGGCACTACACAAATTTATTGATCGGCTTTCGAGACAACGAAATAGTTAGTAGATGCTTTTATTTATGGAGATGGCTGTGGTTAGCCAACTGTTTACTTCTGCAGGTGTCCCTTGCAGCTGTCTAAGCACAGAGTACGGAGAAGGCAGATCCAATTGAAGATTTATGGAGATTATAATGGCTTCTGGCCTAGGGACTCAGTTAGCAGTACTAATACAATTCTAACGGCAGATCGCCGGAGTTGTCAGTAGATGAGAGTGGGCTCTTTATTCAATGGAAATTTAAAACGAACTAAACTAAAAAAATACCTACTTAATTGCTAGGGTGTTGTTTGCTCTTTTCAGTTGTTAACTTGCACACTATGCGCAGCATTAAATGTTTTTTAAGTTAAAAATAATGAGTGCTCTTTACTTTGCTTTTTTTATTTAATTTTTTGTATTTTAGTTGGCCTCTCCGGCCATAAACGGCGACCGTGATAAATTTAAGAACTGGATATTGTGCTTAAAGATAAAAATAAATTAAAAAGACAATTTCATTTAAAATTAATAAAGAAGAAATCATAATTTCAAATAATAATAAAGGAGAAATAAAAAAAAAATAAAAATAAATTACGAAACAATTTGTTGTGAGCCCGTTTCCCAGTCGAACACTCGAACAAGAAAGCCATGCGTTACGATTGCTTCGCGACGGCAGTCACCATCAAAATAAATGTTTAACCCTTAGTCTGGCTGTGTGTGTATATGTACAACCCACTGCTGAAACATAATGTAAAATGCTATAAATAATAATAATAAATAACTCTAATGGCGAAAACAGATGTGTTTTCGAAATATGTTGGTCAAAATTTAATAATTTTGGAATTATATTTAGATTTTTAATAATTTTTTACCTTGACGTGCTTTGGTCCTCTTGTGTTCGGTAGCATTCTTGAAAGCGCAGCTGCAGTCCCGCTGGTCTTCTTGTGGACGTATTCCAGATGCTCCTTGTACGCCAGGCGAGTGTCGCTGAGGACGCCCAGGTACTTGATCGCCCGCTGAGACTGGATCGTAGGCTGCCCTCGACTTTTTGCCTCTTAAAATATTTTAAAGTATAGATTTCGCCATGAAAAATAATGTGCGGCTCGTATATTAACACTTGTTGACCTCTCGTACATGCTTTTGAATTACTTACTTCGAGGTCGATAATAAAACTTTCAAGGAATAATAAATTATTGTTTAAAGCAAAAAAAGAAAATTGGTTAAAAAATGTCGGCTATCCTCATTAAAGTGACGTCACATTTTTTAAAAACACTAGTTTTCAAATTTCTTTTGTCCACTGCAGCAATTGAATAACTACACACTGCATACGTGGCTACACAAAAATAAATAAATAATTGATTATTAAGTAATTATAACTAATTATTATTATAAATATGACTGCAAAGCTTGTGTGACTACAAAGTCATACATATCAATGATTTGGATTGCTAATTTATGGGCAGCAGCTTATTATTATCATGCTTAAGTCTTAAGATATTGTCCCAAATTCGACTCTAAATATTCGGACCGATGCACAATGGGGCCACGACCACTTTTTGTGGCATCAATTAATAACTTTTAAACGAAGTAAAATTTTTAAGATCTGTTTTTTGAATACTGTTTATCATTAGGGTAAAGGTGGGAGTTGTGGACACGGGGTGTTGTGGACACCCCTGTGTAACTTTTGACACGGGTCAGATATGACGGATTTGTCAAATGTCATGTGTGCGCTATTGAAGCTCTAACGGCACGGGCGAGTCTGCTTTGTGCCCCGAAAAAAAGAATTTTTTCACCATGAAAAGTGTCACTGTGTGAAGTGTGTCAATTAAGAAGGTGAGTGCAATAGATTTTTTGACGTGAAATTTTATTATATTTAAGATTCCACACCGGATTTGGACAAAATTTTCACAATAAAAAATTTTTTCATATTATTTTAAAACGACTGCTTGAGGCAGTTGTGGACACTTAAATGTAGGGGGTTGTGGACACCCAATTTTTTGTTTGACAAATCTTAAAATATCGCCGTTGATTGAATTATAAGTACAGCTATATAAGTAAATATATTTTAATGGTGTTTATATTCTTTTCTTCGATGTTTGTTGCCAAAAAAATTAACCGCCTGCAACTCCGTTCACTGCAATGATTGTGATCAGCCACGTGCACTTGAAGTACATATGCTGACATGCGTGCCAGCTATTTCACAAGCGCGAATTGTGATTCTGATTGGGAATGATGTCATGCGTAATATTTTTTTTTGCTTTACAAATGAATAAACTTTCATTTTTTCTTCATTTGATTGTGTTTAACTTGATACTTTTTTAATTTAGCACATTCTACAAAGGTGTCCACAACCCCCCTTAAAATTGGCAAAAATAACTATTTTACAAAAACGTAAAATTTGTTCTTTCAGTGATAGATATCACACTAGGGTCTCTAGCTTTCCATTCCATCCAGTTAAAAAGATATAAGTGAAAAAGAAAACTGTGCTCACAACAGCGACCTTTCCCCTACAAAAGGAAAATAGTTTAAAAAATATGGGCGTGGTCTTATCATTTTTTGAAATATTTAATTATTTTTTTAAGTGTAAACAAATTTTTTATCTTTTTTTTTTAATCATGATTACCATTGGAAAATAATACAATTGTGTAAAATTTGACATTTTACAATAATTTTTTTAAGCCAAATCACAGTATTGTTTTTTGCCTGGTACATGCGGCGAACCACATGCAGCATTCTAGGATTTTTCTCTCTCATTAAAAAAAAAAACTTATTAGGAGTGTCGATTTTTGAGCAATATGACTTGGAGGAATATAGATTTAGTTTATCAAAAAATTGAATTATTCGCAGCCTTTGGCTATTTATATGTAAAAAAAAAAAATCGATAATTCCCAGTAGTAAGGTTAGAACCTTAAAATTTAAATTTCACGGAAAGTGCGCAAAAGTGCACTTGTATGCTTTCAGAATATAATTAGAATTTAATTCTCTACAACATAGAGCTAGTTCTAGAAGTGAAGAGAGCTGGACGCACTTTGTAGCTCAATTTTAATATTAGAATACATAATTATTTAAAAAATGTTTATGGTTACAAATTACACAAGATTAAAGCCAAACAATAGACTATTTCTACAGTCTACAAAACCCTCAAACATATAATTCAAACCATTTTGAACACGTAAGAAAGCTACAGTCGTTCGTGAACGACTGTTATATACCATGTACCAAAATATATCGCCGCTCGAATTAGCTCCCGATTATAAATAAAATCGGTAACCAGGGAACACCACAGCTGATCAGCTGATCGCGACTTTTGCCTATTAGAGAAATGTAAACAAACTCGCTCTTTGCAAAACCACCACCATCTCATGCACTTACGTGTGCAAGACAGAGAAAGAGATATCCCCTCTCTCTTTTTTGCGCACGGGAGTTAGTTTCTTGCGCTCATCAGTTTTGTTGTTGTTTTTTGGGATGCACCTGTTGCTAGCTGCCAAATAGATAACACTGATAAGTAAATAACTTTTGTGTTTTTCACCCGATCTTTACCAGATTTTCGGTATTGATACATGTTATACATATGCATGCCTATGCACAAAAAGAAAGATATATGGTAATACAAAACGTTTTTATTGATTTGCGGGGGAGTGGGAGGGAAATTTTTAAATCTGAAACAAACTTGATCTGCGTGCAAAACATTCCGACCTACATACCGAATTTGGTGGCTCTAGCTCTTATAGTTGCTGAGATCTAGCCTTTCATACAGACGGACAGACAGACATGGCTATATCGACTTGGCTGTTGATGCTGATCAAGAATATATATACTTTATGGGGTCGGAATTGCTTCCTTCTGCCTGTTACATACATTTGCACAAAATTAATATACCTTTGTACCTACGGTACATAGTATAATAAGATTGCATCCAAAAAGTTGGACTTTGTTTGGGATTTTTACATTTTTTCGACATTTAAAACTTGCACAATAAATAATAACTTTAACATCGCTAGCTTATCGTTGCTTAAAAAAAAAAATAATAATGTTAAAATTTCTTTAACGTAACATTACATTCCAAATAAAAAAAAATTAATTTAACGAATTTTAAAAAATGGGTTTTGGCCAGAAAAAGTCGTTGTTGGCCCATAGTGCGATGTGCGCTAAAAGGCAAACAGTCGGGAACAGCCTATTTTGTTAACATTTTTAATAGGGTTGTTGATAATATATCAAAATATCAATATATCGATATTTTTTCTGAAAATTATATATTTATATCGTGATATTTTTTTTGCCGAAATATCGGTTTTGCGGTATTTTTTTTTATATTTTTTGATATTTTCCCATAACACTTCCATTGCAAAAGACTTGGACGATGAGAACAAGGAGAGCAAGGAGCTTAAATTATATTTTAGCTTGCCCCAAGCTGCATGGGAAAGTAATCCAATCGAGGTATGGAAAGGCCACAAGTCAACAATGCTGGGCCTTTACCGCTTGACCTCATGGCTTGATACCTCCGGGTATCTCAGTGCCTTCAGAGCGGCTGGCGTCCGCTATAAAATGTGTAGTGTGCATTCTGGCATTAATATATGAAATTTATTATTATCTGTATTTTTATCCGTATTATTATTATTATTATCTGTATTAGAAATCCATGAATTTAAATAAAAAATGAAGTTAATAAGAAACTTTTATATTTTTATTGTAAGGAATTTTTTTGTGATATTTTAAATATTATCATCATTTTGTTTTGATAAAAAAATATTATCGATACGATATTTTTTTAATATCACGACATCCCTAATTTTTATTCTCCTTAGCAACCCTCTCGAAAAATACTAAAAGTGTACCCTCTGGCTCCATCTGGTAGCCAAATTCAACTGTCTATTATTTCATTTTCTTGTCTTCGAAAGGCCCTCTAAAACAGCATTGACGAAAAGTTTTTCTGAACCATTCGCCTCGCTCTCTCTATCTCTTACTATTTTAAAACGCTTTTTGTCCTTCGCCATACAACAAGAAATTATGAATTTCTAACACTGTTAAAAAATAGTTAAAAGGCCACCACTGATGCGCATCAGCTGACTACAGACAGTGCTGTTCAACTCTCGAATCCACCGCTACTTGACACTGCCCATTTTCATTATTTTAATCCGTTTTCATTGGTTTCCTCGGTTGGTTTTTCTCGACTATTGGCTATCTGCTTAGTAAATTATAAAGAAAGTTGGTTGACCAGAAATTGTAAAGTATTCTGGTTCGTGCACGCAACCCTGTTGGAA
Organism: Drosophila burlai; assembly: GCA_008042655.1. Lineage (NCBI taxonomy): Eukaryota > Metazoa > Arthropoda > Insecta > Diptera > Drosophilidae > Drosophila > Drosophila burlai. The sequence goes on from VNJT01001749.1 coordinate 10,896, forward strand.
TTTGGCAACAACGAGGTGTCCCGGCAGTTGAAAAACAATTTGGCCGGCGTTTCGAATCTGTTTTCTTTCTGTTTGGACCTTGGAACTCAAATGTCTTCAACCGAAGTCAAGTTGTCGCGGTTACTAATCCTAGCGCAGAAGTTTAACAACTTTTATTTGACGGGTAAGCAAAAATGAAGTCCGCCTACATTGTCCTTGACAAAAGGTCTGGTCAAAGAGCACATATGCATATGTATGAGTGGAATCTTTTTAGGCTTTGCACCGTAAAACTGCAGCGGGGCGCGAAATCTTATATTTGATATCGATTAGTTTTTTTTACTTGTCAGTATCTCTTATTTGGAAGTAAATGCGTAGGTTTATTTGATACCACTAATGTATATGTTTATATCTTTATTGCTACATACTTCATTATTGTTTCAATAGAATTTGTTAGTTTTGAATGCGTATTATCACCCACCATTGGTTCAAAATTCAGAAAGCCAGACCAGTAAAGCTCTTATGCAAAACCATTTTTATCAAGTGAAATTTTAACAAACATACATATATGCACCGGCATGTATTTATGTACATATACATACTTGTACATATATAGTATAGGCAAACATTTTGCCTAAATTCATAAAGGTACATGTATGGACATTTATACAAACATAGGGGCATAATTTTTTATTTTAAAATATTTTTTTTTTAAATACATATGTATTTAGATACTCATGTATGTATGTATGTACATATGTATTTAGAAACCTTTCAGACCCTCACCCAGAGAAGGCAGTCAACTTAAATTTGTATACGATTCTTAGGCGGCAGACTCAACAGTATCTTGGATGCTTTTGGGTATCTGGCGAACTGTATTTCTTTAATAATAAATTAGAGATGGACGTTTCAATATGGGACTGTGAATCAGTGATGTCAATATTTTTCTGAATAAGTCATTAAAAAAATAATTAAAAAAAAAAAAAAAAACAGGAAAAAAGGCTGAAAAATTAAAAAAAGGATTAAAAAGATGACAGCATTTTTTTATATTTAATATTATATTATGAGATCATTTATTTATATTTCTATAATTTTATAATAGTTATAAACATCCTCAATGTCGATGTATTCTTTTTTTCATATATGGACATTAAACAATTTTATTTAAAAATTCATTTGGCATTTGGCTATACATAATTGTAGCAACACATACTATGCCGACGCAATCAAAATCTAAAGATAAATTCATGTACATATATGTATATGTATAACTGATTTAAATAAATAAATATATTCTACTATATATGGGCAATTCCACGCGAAGGTCAACCGCAGCAAAAACCAAAAAAGATGCTCTAAAATTAATATTTTTAACATAGTAACATTAAGAAATGTTCCAATTGATCAGATTTGAAATTCTTTATCATATTCTAAAACAAATTTCGAAATATTCGAATGCATATTTAATCATTTTTGATGAAAAACACCATAAGATCATCTTGTGTTTCGTTAAAAACTTCCAAAGCAGAGGAATTATGATTGGACTTTTGCATTCTATCATCACTGGGAGATTGCAAAGAGTCAAAAGAGACCGCATTAATAGTTTTCTGATTTACTAAGGGGTTATATACCTTTTTTTTTTTTTCAAAAAATCGAAAATTTTTTTTGCTGAATCCTGAAGTACAATTCATAAAGAACATTTTCCCAAATTTTCATAGAGATCCAAACAATAGTTCCATTGGAAAACAGCTTTTTGTGTCGCGGTTTGTCACACTCAACCTCGAAGTTTAAATGCGATTATCTCGAAATAGTTTTTTTAAAAAAGTGCCTTTGCGGTGACTACGATTCCGCAAGAACCATTTGATCGATCTGCTTAATTTTTTTTAAATTGTTCGTAATGAATGTGCGGAGTTCGTGAACGATTCAGTTTTCAAGAAAAAATGTTAATTTTTTAAATAAGAATTTTTTAATAAAATTTTTAGCGCAAAAAAGGCAACTTTTTAAAAAAATCGTTACTGTTTACAGAAAAAAACGAAAAACGAGATATTCCAAAAAGGAATCGTTCACGAACCAGATACAACTTTAACCTAATGAAAATGTTTTCTGTTTTTTGACCTCAGTTGACCTGCTGACCTTCAATCGTAGTCACCGCGAGCCTCTTTAAAAAAAATGGGTTTGGTAGAATCGCCATAACTCCGTTATTTATTTATATTTTTTCAAGAACAATAGCTTCCTTTTTTCTTCAAAAGATGTACTATCAATATATATTAACATTTTTGAAATAAAATTACTGCTACACATTTAAAAAAAATCCAAAGTTTGCTCAATTTTTCCGCTGAAAAAGGTATATAACCCCTTAAATAGTAAAAAGCATCACGAAAAGTACGATAGAAGAAAATGTCCCGTGCGACAGTGATACAAAGTCAATTTAAAAAAAAAGTATACGATCTTTTTGCTTTAAGACAAAAACATTATTAAGATAAATGATAGCACAACATTTTAAAATTAGACTCATTAAAATATTCCTTTAGGTTTGGCTAAACTTTAACTTTGAACGGTCGACAAAACTACTTCCATTTTTTGTCCCGTGCGACAGCGGTAGTTTTTTGCAATTACATATTTTGAAAATGAAAAGTTGGCCGAACTCAACTTTTTCACCAATAATAGAGCTATGGAAGAGTAATAATTTAAACCTACTCGCCAAATTTGAATTGCTTTAATTGTGTCTTTTTTTTGCTTTAAACCATGGATGTGGTAGCCACGAAATTTACGTCAAGTTTTGTGTTTTTAAATACCCGCAATGAAGCAAGAAGACTAGAACAGCGACAATAATGCAGGTTTACAGTCGATAGACACAGAACAAATGACCAACACCGCCTACAGGTACATCGAGCAATTATATTGGATTCATTCGTGCGTCTTGCATTCCGGCATGAGCCCGATATTGAATATTATTTTCATTCAAAAGTTATAATTGGTGCTATGGACAAGGAATGCCCGCATTGTCATGCTCTCAAATTCACAAATGAACCACCCGGGATGTGTTGCGCTTCTGGGAAGGTGGAACTACCTGATAATGACGCTAGAATTAAATAAAAAAAATAACATAGTAAATTTAATTATCTGCGTTTATTATCACTCTAGAACTATATAAGAAAACAATTAAGGGCGAGACAAAGTTCGCCTGGCCCGCTAGTATATACATATATATTTAAATAAAAATGGCAAAATTGGCATCACTGCTGTGAATATGGACGTTACAATCGATACTATTGATGGGGGCTATCGGGGTACTGTCGATGTTTTTTCAACTATGGCAATACTATCGAAAATATAAAAAAAAAATAATTTATTTGGTGTAAGTGTTTTTAAAATTATTTGTTCGAACTGTAATTATATGTAAATAAGTTTTCGTTTAAGGCAGTCTTCTACTTACGAGGCCGAAATGTTGGTCTATTTTCAGAAATTAATTGTGAGAAAACTGTACCAGATAATGAGATATTTTTTTTTTTATTACATTTGTACATCTTTAAACTTCACTATTGGAAATTTAAAGTGTGTATAGCTAATCATTCTTTGTTTATATGGGGTCAAAGTGGGGTCATTAAAATTGTAGGGGTCATTTTTCTGGTTCATAACTACACTTATACTTGCATGAAATGAGAAACATTTTATTTATTTTCAGTTTTACGTTGGCTATGCTTCTCTGAGTACGATTTTCTTTTAATTAAAAATTGTTTTAAATATATTTTTTTTTGTAAAAAGTTCAATTTTCAACCCTGTTTTTCCACTTGTTGGAGGGTGCAAAAATAAAAAAAATATTTCTTTTAAATCGTACTCGGAGAAGCATAGAGAATAGTTTGACAAAAAAGTAGTGAAACAATTGGTTCGATTCGATGAAAATTACTGATACCAGAAAGTTTAAAAAAGGTGATTTTCGGGAATACGCGTTTAAAGATAGAAAAAATGGTCGAAACGTATGGGAAACGAATTTTATAAAATCTTTATATGGCGTATTCCTCAGATCCTCTATGTTTTAATAATAAAAAAATCGAATTTAAAAAAATTGGTAAGTAGAAGACCCCCTTAAGAAAATACTATAAATACAAGTTATTATTATAAATCTATTTTAATAAGCATTAAGGTAAAATTTTTGTTTTTAATTTTAAAAAATACTGGTCCTTAGTGTGGAGCAATAGTATGTGACGTTCAGTCAAGCCTTGGGTAGGTCAGGGCTGGCCAGGATCATCCAGGACATTTATTTGATTCAGGAAAGTGGTGCTAGAAAAGGAAATTCCGACCCGAGTCCCAGTAATAACGCTGGTTTTAACCTTAACTAGGCTTACAATATATAAAGTTTATTGATCTTGACAGAGTAACTGTTCCCGTAGCTGGGGTGTCGATCGGTCCGGCGGCTATCGACGAGCGTCCGTGTCCTGCGGAAGGGGCCCTCGTGTCCGGGGTCCGTGGATGTTGCTTCCTGCCGTCCGGGTGGGATGATTGGGGGTCCAGCGACGCGCCCCCTTGTCCTCGGAAGTATGTGGTGTGGATCAATTGAGACGAGACCGTCAATAAGGATACGTAGTATTAATGGAGGAGGACGGAACCGTCAGCAGGACGAAACCGTCAGCGAGATATTGGAGAAATGGGACGGAACCGTCAGCAGGACGAAACCGTCAGCGATGTAAGAGAAGTAGGACGAAGCCGTCTGCAGG
>VNJT01001750.1:0-15551 GCA_008042655.1 Drosophila burlai
CCTTTAACATTTTCGAGTTTCCCGTTAACATACGGGAATTTCCCTTGTGTATTGAATTTTTTCTTATTAAATTTCCCCTTGGCCGCTGCGTTTGTTTTGGCAGAGTTTTGTGAATTAGGGGCTGATCAAATTTTGGCCCGCTCTAGTTTCCAACCTAAAGACGTTAATAAGGTACTGATTTACTGCATAAAATCAATGGTACACCCGTTCTTGGCCGTAAAAAGTGAGTTTTTAATTTTCCAAATTGTGAAAGCTTAAAAACGAACCGAATTATTTAAAAATCAAGAATGGTACCTTTAGCTTATTCAGTTATGCAGTAATGTCCCTAAACCATTAGAGAAAGAAATAATTAATTTCTGTTCATTCGGATCTGAATTCCCCCGGCCCTATGGCAGTTGGAAAGTTTCCGAGTGGTTTCGCTCGGAACTTAACAGAGACTTAACAGAGGAAAATCCGAATCCGAGTAAATTTGACAGAAGTGGAAACTATAACAGGTCTGGGAAATCCAAATCCGAGTAAATTTTGGGGAAGTGGAAACTGGAACAGACCCGTATATATTTCTAGATAGCCTTTGAAATAAGAACGGAAGAAAATATCAATCTCTAATGTATTTATATATATAAATCGATATTTTAACGCGAACTGCGATAAACTATTTTAGGTTTCGATACATAAAACAAAGATATTTAAGACATGATATAATCGTAATATATATTTTTCAGACTTATCCCCAATATTTGATTTATTTTTTTCAATACATCCCCTACTTTGTGGAACTTACATAAGATCCGGGTGCATAAGCTGGACCTTACGGCACTGTGACAACTTTGAGAGCGTGATGAGCACACGATGAAAATTCGTCAGGTCATACAGCATCGTTGGTTCAAAAAGGTCGCCGTCCCGGATCCCGAAGTTATTGCGGCACACTTCCAGAAACAATTTTATGTTCTTGCTGCATAAAAACTGCAATTTTGAGCGTTCTGTTAGGGTATGCTTTGCGAATATCTACACGAACCCTTAATTTACCTGTGCCATTTGGGGCTTGCGATGCAGCTCACGCGAATCCATGCTGTTCGGTTCCAAATACATGACAAGGTTACATAGCAGCACTCCGTCGCGCAATGTCATCGCCAGACTCCGGATCTCGGCGTCCGACTGAGCCGCCTTGTGGTCGCTCGGGATGACCTTACACCTGATCAGCCATGCAACGCACTCACGCCATAGATCCGAGTTCACACCAGCCACGCCTCCACCAACGGCACTTCCAAAGCTATTGGTTGCCATTACGGATATGAGTGGTGGAGTTAATGATATGAGCGTATGTTGTGGACCAGCAAAATAACTGAAAGCTGACCAGAACGGGCGTGAAGCGGATAGAACGTAGGAGGGAGGGGCGGGGATTTTCGTTGTGTTAATGAAAACAATTGGAACTCATCAGTGGGCTAGTGGGCGAAGAGCGAGAAAACGGCGCATACAACATAACAAAAAGCACACAGGAATTTTAAAACGATATTTCTTTAAGCTGCACCGCACTACACTTTTCTGCTTCGATATTTTTTTTCTTGCTTGTCGCTGAAATCCGCGAGCGATAGGGAAAATAGTCGCTTAGATGAAACTGTAACACAAACATAACATATGTTACGATACAGGAACAATAATCAAGTGAAACCTAATCGTGTTTATATCGATATAGCGTTATAACACGTTTTCACTATAACTGCATTTGGCTTTTTGGCATTTTGCTAAATGTTATCTTCAGTGAAATATTTTTGAAAATCTTTATAAAATATCCAATTAAGTTAATTTGTTTGTTTCTAAGAAAGTTACCCTATTATATTCCTCATCGTGTGATTATGCCCAACTGCCGCCACTTAACTAATAATCTTTGACAAATTTCATAACGAAAGAAAACATTTAATTTACATTACTAGTAGTAAATTGAAGTGGACTAGAATTGTAGTAATTCCAGTCGAGTGGATGGCGGAGAATCCAACTGAAACACTGCATATAGTAATATACATTCTGACTAAATTTTTTTTTCAAATTAGTTTAAAAATGTTCAATAACTTATTACCCACCGCATCGTTCGTCGTTATTGAAAATTTCGTTCTCGATCTTTCTCTCTGCTTTAAAACTGTTTTTAGAAAAAAAAATTTTGAGAAAAAAATTTTAACTATGCCAATTTTCAATATATTTTCATATAATTTATATTATTCCAGAATTTAGGTTTTAATTTTATTCAAATCGGACCACCATATCATATACATAGCTGCCATAGGAATATATAAATAAATTAATTTAGTTCGTTCGCAAGATTTTTGTTCGCATCATTTTCGTTCGCACCATTTCGCTTGCAACATTTATGTACCCGAAAACGAAAAAGTCTTACTTACTGCAAGGGTATTTAAACTTCGGCATGCCGAAGTTAGCTTCCTTTCTTGTTTTTTTTTTTAATTTATAGAAACTTTGATCAATTTAAGAATTTTTGGTTTTTACAGCTTCAATAAATAAGCAATATGGACCATAATACCGAAATATTAATGTAAATTTATTTTTTAAATTTGTTTAAAAGCAAAAAAAACATTGATGTCTGTAAAGCTAGGTATCACGTTCTTAAATTTGTCACGCAGCGCAAAAATGTTTATTCTTTTGAAGTGTGACCGCTTTTTCTACTCGTTGCTCGTCATTTTTGAGAGCCAATGATGCAGTCATACTTTGTTGACAACCTGCAAAATTTGAAACAACACGCACATTCATATTTTTATGATTTGTTTGTCCCAAAGCTATTGACATGAGTTCCGGCGGCTGCCTTGGACTGCTCCCAGTACATGTCTAAGCAACTAGGATGATTGTATAAGGGCTCTTTTATGGTTGGGATCCGTGTTCCGTTCAGGAAGATACATTATGGCACCAGCGCATTAAGAAGCTGTCCTGTGTCAGGGATCCATAGTTTGAAATATGTGAAGGGCAGAGCAAGAGGCAAACATTGGTGACAGCCAGTTTTATTAAAAATTTTATTCTTTTTCGCTAAGTGTTATGGAAATACTAAAACGCGCGCCCTCAAATAATCTGGTAACGTCTTGGCACTCTCTAGTATTTTTAAACCTGAACTGGATACCACCTTTGAAACAGACCTAGGTGACAAGCTGTTTAAAACTATTTGCCTCTCGCTCTCTCTCACTGCTTTGCCACAGTTTTCTTCTCTCTGGATACCTAGCTTTAGGGGTTACACCACTGTAAAACACAAAAAAAAAGGCATATTTTCGGAATTTCTGTGGGTAAACACAATGGGCTTATTGAAATTCTGTAAAAAGTATTTTTTAATATCAGTATTGAACTACAAAAACATACATTTCAAGTAATTCAAACAAAAAATGGTGACTGCGCAGCAGTTCTTCGCTGGCGTGATTTTTCTCAAATGGGTCCCCGGCCGAAAACATAGCTTCTACACTTTTGGATCTGGAACAAAAAGGCATACATTTTCACTTTTTCTAAAAAACCCCAATGTACTTCTTTGGAGATAACAATTTCAAACGAACTGTAATCGATCGGTAAAGATTTGTTTGAGGTTTGTTTCCGGCCACCTCAAAAAAAGTGGTTTTGAGATAACAGTGTCTGTAAAATCGTGAGAGGTCCTGCGGCAGAACTCGAAATTCAGGCACGTAAACATATTTCCCGGACTTCATCTTTTAGTATATTATGTTTAAGACCCTAAATTACCTTTTGTAATGAAAACAAATTTTTCGATTTTTTTTTTTAATTCTACAGTGGTGTACCCCCTTAAACCTATGTGAGAAGAGGTTATTAGTCGTATAGGGAATATACCAAAATGTGGTGGTATTGGTGAGAACCAGTGTAATTGCTGAAGTTTAGTTTTATACATTGTAATTCTACCATTGGACGAGAGACGGATACGTCGGTTTGATTTTGGTGGTTTGCACCTGGCATTTTGTTCGCAAGTTGCGCTGCCAAGAGTGCACTAAGTTTTGGGATAATGGCTCTGGCCATCAAGAAGCCGTTCGGGTCCTATCTGGAAACAGTGGACAGCGCGCCCGCTAAGAAGATGCGACTGCAGGCATTGGTCGCAGATGCGAAAGCCGGTAGAGGTGGAAAAGCTGCGATTGCAAATCGGAAGCTGCAGGCTCTATCTCAGCTAGATGCTTATGTGGGCAATGCGCCGCCTACGGCAGGCCTAGCACTACACCCTGGAGCGCAGCCGCCGCCGCCAGCCCCAGCGGCTACAGCCGGTAGCAATGCATCAGCTCCAGGCGCGACTTCCAATCTGGCTACAAATAGTAGGGAACTGCTGGACCTGTTAGTCAAGATAACCGACGAGATATCCTATCAGGACGTGGAGCTGGCGGAACTAAAGGAGGCAGCTGCTAAGATTATGCAACTATATCAGTTGCAGGATCGCGACAGTGACACCTCAATTCGGGTGAAGCTGCTAGAGCTACTGTCGGGGCTGGGTTGCGAAGGCACCACAGAGCAGGCAGTTACCCTCATCATCGACCACTTTATCTATCTGCTTCGCAGGGAGAGCTCCCAAAAGGTGCTGGCCCAGGGTATGATGTGCCTGTACAGGATCGGCCAGAGGCGCAAGAGCATGGTACCCCTGGCGTACAACACCCAAGTGGCGCATTTGGCTAAGGAGCAGTTGCGCTCGGGCTCTACGCACACGCAGAAGAACGCCATGCTGGTTATCGGTCGGTTCGCCACGAAAATGGAGGGCGAACGCCACTACGTATGGAAATTGGCTTTCTATATCGATTCTCAAGACTCGGGAGTGCGCGCTCAGGCCCTGCACGCCCTTTTGTCCCTCGGTGAGCGCGGTTCGCAACTTCCGGCCGTCCTCTACAAGCGCGCCGTGGAGGCAATGAAGGACGATTATGAGTGCGTGCGAAAGGAGGCTCTGCGGCTGGTTTTCATGCTGGGCAACCGGCATCCAGACCACATTATCCCCTCGGACCGGCAGCAAGAGGATCTGCGGATGATAGACGCCGCCTTCAGCAAGGTGTGCGAGGCTCTATGCGATCTTTCGCTGCAGATTCGTGTGCAGGCAGCAGAGCTATTGGGCGGCATGACCGCCGTCAGTAGGGAGTTCCTGCACCAAACGCTCGACAAGAAACTGATGAGCAACCTGCGGAGGAAGCGAACGGCGCACGAGAGAGGCGCCCGTCTGGTGACCAGCGGCGAGTGGTCCTCGGGCAAGCGATGGGCGGACGATGCCCCACAAGAACACTTGGACGCCAGGAGCATCTCTATTATTGCAAGCGGAGCCTGTGGAGCTCTGATTCACGGCCTTGAGGATGAGTTTCTGGAAGTGAGGACTGCAGCCGTGACCTCTATGTGCAAGCTGGCCCTGTCGCGGCCGGATTTTGCGGTAACCAGCCTGGACTTCCTCGTAGACATGTTTAACGACGAAATCGAGGACGTGCGTCTGAAAGCCATATACAGCCTGACTGCCATCGCCAGACATATAGTTCTGAGAGAAGATCAGCTGGAGATAATGCTTAGCTCGCTAGAGGACTACTCGGTAGACGTGCGTGAGGGACTGCATCTAATGCTGGGGGCTTGCCGAGTGTCCACCCAGACGTGCCTCCTCATGGTGGTGCAGAAGCTGCTAGACGTGCTAGCCAAATATCCGCAGGATCGACACTCTACGTATGCCTGCATGCGCAAAATTGGCCAGAAGCATCCGCATTTAGTCATGGCAGTGGCCGTGCATTTGCTGTACGTGCATCCGTTTTTCGAGACGCCGGAGCGAGATGTCGAGGATCCAGCATACCTGTGCGTCCTTATTCTGGTCTTCAATGCGGCGGAGCACCTGGTGCCGATCATTAGCCTCCTGCCCACGGCCACGCACCGCCACTATGCATACCTGCGCGACTCCATGCCGCATCTGGTGCCCCAGCTGCCAATCGAGGGTGCCTCATCGGCAAGTGCCACACACAGGATTGACTTGGCCATACGACAGGCAGGCAGCTCGGCTGAATACCTTCAAATGATTCTTTGCCACATCGAGGAGATCTTTACGATGACCGACGAGCGCGTAGAACTGCTAAAGACCGCCCAGTTCAATCTGCAGGTGATTACAATCTCAAGATTTTGATTCTATGAGGACTAGACGAGTTGAAGTTGCAAAGGAAATTCAACAATTAACCCTCTTCCGCATACAACGCCATACCTGGCTTTTATTTTCAATCATTTTTGCTGTGATAAAACGCACATACATATGTACGCTAACCTTTTTGTACCAGTTATAGGCATGTATGCGCAAATTGGATAGAAACCCATACATGGCTTCATTTTTTCCACCATAACTATGAAAGAGTCTAAATATATATATATATTTTTAATTAAATAAATATGTACATATTGACATAAAAAAAATGTTTTTATACCCTTGCAGGGTATTATAAATTTAATCAGAAGCTTTCAATGCAGTAAAGGAGACATTTCCGACCCTATAAAGTATATATATTCTTGATCAGCATCAACAGCCGAGTCGATCTAGCCATGTCCGTCTGTCTGTCTGTCCGTCCGTTTCTACGCAAACTAGTCCCTCAGTTTTAAAGCTATCTGAATAAAACTTTGCAGATAGTCTTCTATATGCTCTCGATACTATATAAGTCGGAAGTATATAACGGAACGACTATATCTTATAGCTGACATAGGAACGATCGATAAATTTTGAGAAAAAAATAATAACTTTACCAGTTTTTAACATATTTGCATTTAATTTGATACATGGCCATTTTGTATTATTCTAGAATTACGTCTTTAATTTCATAAACATCGGACTTCTATATCATATAGCTGTTATAGCAACATTCAAGAAATGTATTTAACAACAATTTTTAACTAAATTAAAAACAAGAAAAGAAGTTAACTACGGTACACCGAAGTTTACTAATTAAAGTTGATCATTTTTATTTAATCAAATTTGATCAAGTGAAAGAAAAACTAACAGGAATTGTATAAATCATTGATACATATCATACAAATTCGCTATTAATATTATTCTATTCATATTACATTCGCAGTTTTGCATTTTCCTATACACTTAACGATCGTATGGCAGCTATTTGATATAGTCGGCCGATCCGACCCCTTCCGACTTCTAAGTAGTGAGAGCACATAGAAGACTATCTGCAAAGTTTCATTCAGATAGCTTCAAAACTGAGAGACTAGTTTGCTTAGAAACGGGCAGTCGCACATGGCTAGATCGACTCGGCTGTTGATACTGATACTTTATAGGGTCGGAAATGTATCCTTCACTGCGTTGCAAACTTCTGATTAAAATTATAAGACCCTGCAAAGGGTATAAAAAAGTTTAAAGTTTTTTATGATACGTATACATGATTTGTATAATTCCTGTTATTTTTTGTTTTTATTTGATCAAATTGGATTAAATTAAAATGTTCCAATCGTAAGCTGCAAGGGTGTACAGACTTTCTTGTTCTTTAATGTTTTTTATGCTCATGCAGTAGAGGGTTAAAGCGCCAAAGTTCTCATATCTACCAATTTTTTTTTAATAATCAATAATAATTATAATTAAAATGGTTATTTAAGCGCCTCGGAGCCATCGATTCTAGCATGTACGGCACCTCGAATTTCCTGGAGACTTTCTTAGCCGCCCAAATCCAAATCGAGCAAATGCAGCGCTGTGCCAGCACGCAGCGAAGCAGAGTTCCACTGAAGGAATCCCTTGCTGCGCTCATCCGAAACTGCCTTAAGTTGCAGCACACATTCTCCGGTCTCAATTACGGTGACATCCTGCAAGTGAAGCAGCTGAGGTTGAGGGCGAGCGCCCTTCACCTGGTCTTAGTCGTCAGAGATCGATCGCAAAGTGCCTTGGGTCCCTGCCAGATGCTCCTTCAAACCGCCAGCGATATCGGCGAGTTTATCAAAGCCAATTCGAAGGATGATGAGGAACTATCGTTGGGAATGCCACTACCTTTGCTGGAGGGCGAGAAATTAAAAAAGAAGGCATCTAGGCGGGATACCCAACCGGATTGCTTCACGCGCCAGTTGCTAATCAAGCTTGATGCAATATCGGATCCTAAGCCCGGGCGCGTCTTCCGCGAGATCTTACCATTGGTCCAACAAGCGCCTCCCTTGGCATTGCCACCAGCCAATGAAAACATCCGACGTTGTGTGGCTAACATTCTAGAACCATGTCCTTTGCAGTCACAGGATAATGTGATTAAGGTAACGGCGGGCCTTATAGCGGCCGTACCCTTTGTGGCAGAGATCGACAACCTGCTGGAGTCGCAGAAGGCGGATATGCGGATCAAGATTAAGTATCCGGATCAACACATGCACACGGTGGTGCCGAAGAGAAGTGACTTTAAGCCCATAATGACGGAGCAGGGCGAGCACGAGACAAACGTGCGCCTGCGCACAACTATTCTACTCTCGCACAGCGTTTGGACGGAAGCCTCGCTTGTGGAGATCCAGCTCTGCCTGGCCGTTCGTCCCGGTAGCGAACTCGAGCTGTGTAAGCCAGCGAAGGTCCTGTTTGCCCCAAAGCCTGTTAGACGAGGCATTTAGCCTGACGACGAGACTGTTCAGACTACGGTCCCGTATGCGGACAGAGGAGCTAACGATACCGATCAGTGTGACGGGAACTGCGTTGCGAGTACACGGTGGCGCAAGAGCGGCGTAAATAGCTGACAAGGACACGCCGACTCGGGAGGAATAGCACCCGATGGATGAGCACCAGCACGATGTACTATTTTTTATTTGAAATAACAACAAATGATGTGCACAAGCCAGCGTTTTTTTCTTGCTAATTTATTGGTATTATTACAACTAATTAATTTGCCTAACAATTACATACAGTTACACATTACACATAGCCTGCAATTTGATTTTATTATTATTACCTTTAACAGTATGGGTACCAAAAAGATCCTTCTTCGTTGATTCTACTGAAAACGTAGCAATTACATAAAGTGAGTCACAATTTTTTTGGCATAACCTTATAAATAATTGTTATAACTAACCTTTGTACTTCCTTACAATCGACAGCAAAACCATTTTTTTAGTTTTCTTGTAAATTTTAGACCATTTTAAAAACAACTGCTTTAGGGGCGGGCAGCATGTAAATCAATATTTTTGGTGAACATTTATTTTGCTTTAAAAATTCGTTTAGTATTCGTTGAATATACTTCACGCCGCTCGGCTGATCACGGGGAAATGCCTTCAGTACATCCAAGAAAAACACCTCGTGTTCGATAACAAACAGATTAGTTGAAGTGCGTTTTATTCTGTAGAATATACATTGGTTAATCTTAACCTGAAAATACAATCGAAATCTTACATACTGCCGTTTCTCTTCCCTCTCAAATAGTGATGCAAGTTCGACCGAAAACATCGATGTCGATGGTCGTCGATGTTGGCAAAATATAACATCGATGCATCAACAAAAACATCGAAAAATATCGCCCAAGAGAAATCGGTGCATAATAATGAGCTTCTTCCAATATAGATTCTACCATTATTATTTTGTTTAATGCAATATAAAATGTATAAATAGTACAAAAATAGTCAAAATCTACAATCTAAACTCCTTCAGGCAATATAGGCATCAGATGTTTCGTCAAACTTTGTTGCATTCTGACGGTGATCGATAGCCGCGGGCGAAACAAATATCGTCCGGAATGAGCACCGAAAGTGGGTTGGCATAGCCGAAGGGGAAATTTGACCCAGTAGGCGAGGTTGGCAGTCCCACGAGGAGGAGGGGAAAGGGGAACATGAGTAGAGCGCCCCCTACCGTCCACACGTTGGTGAAAATCCTCGCGAGGCTTGTGAGTTCGGGCGGAGTTGGAGGTGAAAGCTCCAGGTTAATCGTAGTGTATTTTTTTTGTAGGAATATAATATAGTGGAGAAAAACCCGATCCGGAGATCGACGAAAACAGAAGTACATTGGGAGTCGGGAAAGAGAAAAAAAAGGAAAAAAAGTGAGTCCGTTCCAAATGGGAACATAAATAGAATTAAAACAAGTAAGAAAGCTACAGTCGTTCGTGAACGACTGTTATATACCATGTACCAAAATATATCGCCGCTCGAATTAGCTCCCGATTATAAATAAAATCGATAACCAGGGAACCCCACAGCTGATCAGCTGATCGCGACTTTTGCCTATTAGAGAAATGTAAACAAACTCGCTCTTTGCAAAACCACCACCATCTCATGCACTTGCGTGTGTAAGACAGAGAAAGAGATAACTCCTCTCTCTTTTTTGCGCACGGGAGTTAGTTTCTTGCGCTCATCAGTTTTGTTGTTGTTTTTTGGGATGCACCTGTTGCTAGCTGCCAAATAGATAACACACTGATAAGTAAATAACTTTTGTGTATTTCACCCGATCTTTACCAGATTTTCGGTATTGATACATGTTCTACATATGCATGCCTATGCACAAAAAGAAAGCTCTATGGTAATATTTGTGGCTGCAAAACGTTTTTATTGATTTGCGGGGGAGTGGGAGGGAAATTTTGAAATCTGAAACAAACTTGATCTGCGTGCAAAAGATTCCGACCTACATACCGAATTTGGTGGCTCTAGCTCTTATAGTTGCTGAGATCTAGGCGTTCATACAGACGGACAGACGGACAGACAGACATGGCTATATCGATTTGGCTGTTGATGCTGATCAAGAATATATATACTTTATGGGGTCGGAAATGCTTCCTTCTGCCTGTTACATACATTTGCACGAAATTAATATACCTTTGTACCTACGGTACATGGTATAAAAAGGAAAATATCTGGGGTTCAGAGGGACAGGAGCTCATTTTCTTTTACCCGGATATCCTCGTTGTGGATCCGGGACATTTTTCTTGTTCCCGGGGAGGTCTTTTCCTCGGATCCGGGGTACCTTTTTTTTTGGACCCGTGGACCGATCCCAACCTCAAATCCCGCTGAGAATCGAGCAACCCTCCCGGGAGAATTGCGGCCAAAACTTAGCATAATTAGGATAATTATTTATTTTATCTACATATCTAAATCTATCCAATTCGGCCATTATTCCATATATACTTATTTAAACATATTTATTTATTTATTGGAATTGTTTATTTGTTGATCGTTATTTATTTAATTTAATTATGAGCCAGTGCTAAAATTATTTGTTAAAAATTATTAATCTATTCGTCTGTGTGTAATTATTTATTTATTTATTTTGATGGCTATTAGCATGCCCTAATAACACACACTTATTTAATAAAAGGCGATAGAACTTGTAAATATCACGTAAATATTTATTAAAACAAAAAGACACTAAACAGAAAACAAAAATCCATTAGTAATAAATACATAAATAGCAGGAAAACGCAAAAGAAAACAAATGTAAAATCAATCGCGCCAAGCCCAAGCAAATTGAACTCTAAAACTAAATTATACGACATCCGCGTGAAGACCAGGCCGATCCTGTGTAGGGGTATGAACCTTTTTTAAATAACCACCAGACCCGTCCCAGCCCCTGATCCTCATTGGAGCTCCATTTAGGCAAGGAAATCTGAAGAAAATATGAAGGTCAATTGGCTTAGTCCATTAATAAATCTTGTTCGGAGGGGGATGGCTTTAACCTGAAATGCACTCGATAAGAAAAACACGGAAGAAAACTTTCGGGGTTTTGGTAGAATCGGAAATTGGTACTAAAACAGTAGAAGGCTTAAAACTAGCTTGGGGAGAGCGGATTAGAAGCTCTATGCAGGAAAGTGCAGTGGAAGAGGGAGAGAGAGAGCGAGTGAACGGGATCACACTGCCTCCGGATGCCTGCGGATGAGCCGGTAGCCTGGATGAAGCCAACTAACACATGCCAGGGAGATCCTCAGAGTGGATATGGATGGATCTCAGGTAAGGAGGGTGCGTCGGGTGGTCATTTCCAGCGAGGACCCGAATCTGCGTCGTATCAGTCCTTCACTTGTAGGTTTTGTTGATGTTTTGTTTGTTTGTTTGTGGATTCCATGTCGAGTGGAATATATGGTGCACAGGGGAAAAATCCGCCCTGATGACGACTGGCTAGCCGGCCTTGCCCCATCAGAAAAGCAGGCCGTAACAACATCAAAGCATCGAAAACAAAAACATAAAAAAACATCGCTAAGGAAAACATCGATGTTTTCAGCATCACTACTCTCAATGTGATACCTCAAAACGGAATAATTTACCCGCCGAAATTAAGCTTGGCTTAAACAGATTTAGTGTGCCCGAATTCATAAACATCGAAAATCCTGACACAAGTATCTCTAAGCTCTGACGGCTCTAAAGCACGGTATCCAGAGAGAAGAAAACTGTTGCAAAGCAGTGAGAGAGAGCGAGAGGCAAATAGTCACCTAGGTCTGTTTCAAAGGGTGGTATCCAGTACAGGTACGAAATTACTAGAACTGTGCAAGATTTAGGAGATTTTTAGTTTTAGTATTTCCATAACGCGTAGCGAAAAAGAATAAAAATTTTAATAAAACTGGCTGTCTCCAATGTTGGCCTCTCGCTCTGCCCATCACATATTGCAAACTATGGATCCCCGCATGAAAAATGCGTTGAAAAGTCGAATTAAAAGAGCGAATACAATCCTAATTGACTTGATAAAGGCAAATACAATATATTGGGAATCGGGAAATTATATGAATGTTGCATTAAAAGACCTGGGACGAAAAAGTAAAATTAAAAATAAGGATGCAGGACTATCGAAGGAAAAATGGGCCACTTTTGCATCTTGTTATGCAACTGGCACAGGACAGCTTCTCCTCCATGGGTATGGGCACTGCTTCCATCATGTTTCTCCCTGAACGGAACACCCACCCATGCCTAAAAGAGCCCATATAAAAAACATCCGAGTTCCTTAGACATGTACTTTGAGCAGTCCAAGGCAGGCGCAGCCGCCGGAACGCATGTCAATAGCTTTGGGACAATTAATAATCTAAAACAAATCATAAAAAGATCAATGTGTGTGATGTTTAAAATTTTGCCGGTTGTCAACAAAGTATGACTGCATCATTGGCCCTCAAAAAATGCCGACCAACGAGTAGAAAGGGCGGTCACACTTCAAAAGAATAAACATTTTCGCGCTGCGTGACAACTTTATTTGCTGGATACTGAGCTTAAAGCACGGTATCCAGAGAGAAGAAAACTGTTGCAAAGCAGTGAGAGAGAGCGAGAGGCAAATAGTTTGAAACAGCTTGTCACCGAGGTCTGTTTCAAAGGGTAGTATCCAGTACAGGTTCGAAAATACTAGAAAGGTGCAAGATTTAGGAGATTATTTGAGGGCGCGCATTAAGTATTTCCATAACGCGTAGCGAAAAAGAATAAAATTTTTAATAAAACTCGCTGTCTCCAACGTTTGCCTCTCGCTCTGCGCTTCACATATTTTAAACTATGGATCCCGGCATGAACAAAAATGCGTAGAAAAGTCGAATTAAAAGAGCGAATACAGTCCTAATTGACTTGATAAAGGCAATTACAATATTTTGGGAATCGGGAAATTATATGAATTTGCATTAAAAGACCTGGGACGAAAAGTAAAATTAAAAATAAGGATGCAGGACTATCAAAGGCAAAATGGGCCACTTTTGCATCTCGTTATGCAACTGGCACAGGACAGCTTCTCCTCCATGGCTATGGGCACTGGTTCTATCATGTTTTTCTCTGAACGGAACACCCACCCATGCCTAAAAGAGCCCATATACAAACATCCGAGTTCCTTAGACATGTACTTTGAGCAGTCCAAGGCAGGCGCAGCCGCCGGAACGCATGTCAATAGCTTTGGGACAATTATTAATCTAAAACGATTCATCATGATGATGAACGTGTCTTCTGTTACAAATGTTGTCGGTTGACAACAAAGTATGAACGCATAATTTTCAAAAACAAAAATCCGAACAACAGGTAGAAAGAGCAGTCACACTTCAAAAGAATAAACATTTTTCCGCTGCGTGACAAATTTAAGAACTGCATACGGTACTTTAAAGAAAATAAATTCCCTTTAGATTAGTTCACTGGAGTAATATCATTTCTTTTGCAGACAAGATACCATTCACTTCATTATGTCATTGCTGGAGTATAATATCACTAGTCATTATTCCAATTAGTTTTTGTATGATATTTTGGTAATTTTAGCATGACCAAAAGAAGGATTTTTACTAAGTGTTCCATTGAGTTGTCTTCATTTCGCATGACTGAACGCCGACTTAAGATCGATCTGATAAACATACATTTGTTTTAATCAGCATTATTTTAAAATTGCAGACGATTGAAAAATAGGACCATTATTTAAAAAAAAAAAGTAAACTAAAATACTGAATTTCAAATTTTTAAAGAGTTTGTTCGAATATTGGCAATTCCTTCATATACAGCATATTCTTTTCATTTTGTAATTATTTAACCCGAATCTTATTAAAACTTCAGAAAGGCAAAACCACTGCGAACTCCAAGAACAATGAAATATTTGCCTTCTGAAAAGACTTCTGACGCGAATAAGACGTGTGTAATTACTTTTGACAACTTCCATGCATCTATTATTTTACTTCTTTCAATGTCTTAAGAACCGTTATCTTTCGCATTTCTTTTCGGGTAGGTTCTGCATAGATCAAACTACGCGATAAAAACTGTTTCATGGAAATTGATCAACAACAAGAGTAGTTACAACAAAAAGAAGTTGGATGTGCAAATAATTTTTTGTTGTGTAAATACTTTTGACCATGATTGTATGTTAAAAATCCCATTCGTATATACGGATGGACTGTGTTGGAAGACGGTAAAGTTATTCAGTGGTATAGGGAACACCCCAAATGAAATAAAAATCTATATATCTGAAAGTATTAGTATTTATTAGTATTATGTATTTTTTTAAGCTCAGTATCCAGCAAATAAAGTTGTCACGCAGCGCAAAAATGTTTATTCTTTTGAAGTGTGACCGCTCTTTCTACTCGTTGCTCGGCATTTTTTGAGGGCCAATGATGCAGTCATACTTTGTTGACAACCGGCAAAATTTGAAACATCACACATTCATCTTTTTATGATTTGTTTTAGATTAATAATTGTCCCAAAGCTATTGACATGCGTTCCGGCGGCTGCGCCTGCTTTGGACTGCTCATAGTACATGTCTAAGGAACTCGGATGATTGTATATGGGCTCTTTTAAGCAAGTGCGGGGATCCGTGTTCTGTTCAGAAACATGATTGCACCAGTGGCCATACCCATGTCCTATGCCAGTTGCATAACGAGATGCAAAAGTGGCCAATTTTCCCTTCGACAGTCCTGCATCTTTATTTTTAATTTTACTTTTTCGTCCCAGGTCTTTTAAGGCAAATTCATATAATTTCCCGATTCCCAATATATTGTATTTGTCTTTATCAAGTCAATTAGGACTGTATTCACTCTTTTAATACGACTTTTCCACGTATTTTTGTTCATGCCGGGATCCATAGTTTGCAATATGTGAAGGGCAGAGCGAGAGGCAAACGTTGGCGACAGACAGATTATTAAAAATTTTATTCTTTTTCGCTACGCGTTATGGAAATACTAAAAAAAAAATCTCCTAAATCTTGC
>VNJT01001756.1:0-16422 GCA_008042655.1 Drosophila burlai
GCATTGAAAAACGTTTGCATTACTTACTTCAAATCCTACGCATTTTCGTGTATTATTAAATGCCCGAATTTTCATTTCAACACATTTTCAGCGAACGCTCTGCAAACTGCAAATGTTTTGCATTGCCCATTGTTTATGCATGCCCCGTGAAATATTTTCAACGATTTTCGATCGAAAAGAAATCACGGCAGCGTGCCCGAAAAAGAATAAATCTCCACCTGGCAGTGCTGCCTTTTCTATTTTCAGCGAAAAGGCGGGTGGAATCGGTCGCAGCACATGGATAAACACTTGAACAAACACGGGAATGATAAAACGCACATTAAGCAAACAATAACACGGAATAATGTGCAAATTGTTAGTTAAATAAACCAAATTTTTTGTCTGTCAGTATTTTCTTTAGATTTTTTTTGTTCCCGTTTAAATAATCATACATTTCGGGACTGTGTCTCCGTGCTTTTAATCCATTCGAAATTATCCAGCTCCGCTTTAAGGGTTCCGTAAAAGGTAATGTGTGATAAAATTAATAATTTGTTTTACTAACGAAAAGCTAATAAATATTATGGTAATTATTTGACAGCTTGCTCACTGTAAGAAGAGAGAATGTTTGCAAAGTAACGTGCTTTCTATTATTAGCCGATTTGATAACTTTTATTAGTCATCAATGGAAGGCTGGTAATAAAGACTGACAGGGCGCAAAAACTCTCGCAAAAGTTGCAAAACCCAGCAAAACAACAACAAAGGGAAAGATTAAATGTGTGAACGTTCAACAGCAGAAATTATAAAAGTTTGGCCGGACCATCAATCCTCCTGCGAGTAATTATTGTGGAATTATACATGTATCAAAAGGCATTTAAATTAAATTAAAACGTTGCCAACAGAGCCCATGTTTAGCGACACTTGAAACCAGTCAACCAGACATTTGGCTAATAAATCGCAGCGATTACAATCTCACAGGTCTTACTTAGTTAAACGCACATTTCCTAAAGTGGTGACTAATTTTCGGGCAAATAAGCAGAAATATTTTCGCATTTTATATAAATACTTTTATTGTGACCGCCGGATTTTAGTAGCCATTGCCATTTAATTAGGCATTTGGTAAGGAATTATTGAAAAAAGAGGAAGTGGTAGAATTTTAATGGGCACTCAATATGACGAACTCCGATGCGTGGTGGCCATTAATACGGCTCATCGTCGTCCCGCCTAAGGGTATTAAAATGAATGCCCACCCACATCATAAATCGCGGGGCGCAGATTTGCCAAGGAGGAGCAGGCCAGCATGTGACATCAGCCAACGACGACTGTTGGGAAAAAGAAAATGTGTCAAAGCAGAAATCCAAGTAAATACGGTTGAAAAAACAATGCCAAATGGCTCGACATGGGGCTTTTCACATGTCACGGCCAGTGGGACGACCCACTTACTTCTTCGCCCGACGGTATGGTTTGTGCCACATTGTGATGAATTTGGCTCAAGTCACGGCAGAAAGATTGCCTCGTGAATTCGCTCATGAATCTTGACTTGCAGATGAGTTGCGGAGGTGTTGAATCGAGAGGAAGTGAAATGTTCAATTTGAACTTTCAGTTTTTCAAAGACAATGGGCCCAAATGGAAAGTTGTTGTCAAAAGCAGGCAGCACACACGCACCACCTCAACTCGACAAACAGCATTATGCACACAAACAGACGCAAATTATGCTACGCCTCGAATTTCCCCGAATACCACCGTTTATGTGGGCGATACATTATCATCAGTGGCTGACTACGGCGATTTTTCACATGTACGGAGCAGCAGGCTGGCAAAACAATGAAAGAAAATACCTGTGCGACTTCCCCAGGCAGGCGGCACAGCCTTGCAGCTTGACATTAAGCCCGCCGCAGAGCCGCCACAATCAGTTATAATCAGTTAGGAGTATCGGGGGAAACAGGGCTTGGCCCAAACACTCAATCACCAAAGACCGACACTTTGTCGAAATTAAATACGTGTCAAGACAATCGACAGCAATCAAACAATTAACAAGAAACAAAAGACCCCTAAGATGTTTCTGTTTAAAAATTGGTAGCTGATTTCTGCTGAACAAACTTGACACTTACAAGTTCAAGGCATAATTTAATGTGTGAATAAATAAAATGGGTTACGCACTTGAAACCTCTCGGAATTTCTAATTAAACTTAAATATGTATATATTTAACAAAACATTAATCACCTATGAAATAACTATGAAAATTAACCGTAAATAAAATCTTTTGACATCCTTTGTGACAAGGTATTACCTTATAAATCCTACAAAATTCATTTGAAATAATTCCTAACATTTCTGGCAGGCTTTAGAAATGATTCACATGGACGGCTTGTTTAGTTCATCCCATTGAAAATGACGAGTGCATTGAGTCACGGGCAGAAACAAACAGTTTCACAGCTGTCCGGGCTCATTACGCTGTTTGTGTCCGGCGTAATAACCACCGAATCCACACTGGACCAACTTCAGTTCGTGAGAGCCGAAGGCAACAGTTTTCATTTTTTTAACCGCTAACAAACAAAACAAACAAGTTTGGAAAATTGCTCGCCAAAAGAAAATAGCATGCGAAAAAAGCGAGTTAAATCAATTGCGACTGCAACTTGTCGTTGCCAAAAAACATTGCAAATGTCTGGCCGTTGTGGTTGCTAGGCTCGATGGTGGTGCAGTGGCTGTCACTCGAAGGCATTGAGCCAGACGAACGAAGCCACTAACCACTAATCAATCAGTTCCCATGAGCACAATTTCCAGCAATATGCCCCCACGTAGGCCGGGGCTAGGGAAAACCCCCAAAAACATTCCAAATAAATATGCAATCAATGTGTAAATTGTCTCAAAATAAATACCCGACGAAAAGTTAAAATGAGGTCCCTAAACGGACGCCGAAAGCGAGACTAACTAGCTAGTTTCTAGTTTCTTGGGAGCCAATTATTTGTAGGTCTAGTTTTAGTAAGTATTGGTAATAGGAAAAGTTTGCTGTCTCATTTTAAAGTGCTCTAAATTAGCCCTGAATATACTAGATTCTGAAAGAACTGTTTCTACAAAGGAGTATAATTTGTAATCCTCTTATAATAAGCTCTTCCAAATGAAAACTTTATAATATACAAATTTAAAAGCTGCTTGAAGGACTCCATTTTGTTTAAAGGGCTTGGTAAACAATATTTTTGGGGTTCGAAAATGCCAGTGCAGAAACGCTGACCCAAAACTGAATGAATGGCCGCGACAAGAGCGTTCAAAAACATTTGAGCCAAAGCAGGAAGCCGCACCCTGACCCTGTTGTTTAAAAGAAATACACCCAAATAATTAATTAAGAGCGAAGCAACAGCAACGAATGAGGCTTCCTACGGATGGGGGATGGCGGGTAGGGTTGAGTTCAATACCGCAGACTTCTATTGACAGTGCGAGAAAAGGTAAATGAAATGGGAACCTTTAGTGCATAAATTTCCTAGCTGAGAGCAGGGCCAGCGAGAGATGAATGACAATTTACTCATTTGCCCAGTTAGCCACAAAAAAAACTGCGAGCTAATGAAACGGTAGTCGACAACGACACACGCGCCCATTTTTATAAAGCAATTAACTGTTGCTGATTTTATGGCCCCGGGGCTCATAAAAACCCAGCTCAATCCATGACGATGGGCCCCTCGCCCTGACGCTTGCAATGGCTTCTAAACCAATTAAAAGCGAACAGTATCTAGTATAGCTAATAGGCGATATGTGTACTCAACCAATCAGGTTAGCGGCTTTACCCACTCACACCAACGGCCGACGGCATTTTGTACTTCCTCTGGTGGGGCTACTGTCTACGGTGGAGATAAGGAAACTCACCTGCAAATAAACGGAAAGAAAATATTTCAGATTAGATAAGAGGCATACAATGGGCTGGCGTTGATGGGAAAGTAATTTATAATCCAAACCAAACAAGAGTTGAAAGATGTATTTATGGAAAACGCAAATAAAAACAACTTGTGAGGAAAGTTCCTTCAGATTGCCGCATTTACCTTATTAATTGAGTGAAGAAATATCTAAGCTAGTGTGTGTACTGACTATTCCTAGTCATTTTTTTTAGTTACTTGGAAAATGCTCATTCAAACCACACAATTACGAAACATACAAATTGAGTACGGTCAAGTAGAATCTGCAACTAAATAGATTCTCTTTGATATTAGGGATTAATAAGTATCAATCAATCACAAATCACTTTACCCTCACGATTTCCCAAAACATAACAAAATTACAACCTTTGAAGGTTAGCCAGCCCTCAGAATACCTCAATCAACGTTAGGAACTGTTGGACTTTTGTTATTTTGTTGATTCGGGACCATTATTCTATTTCTGAGCATATTTATAGGATGAAATTCCCATCGTGGCCCACACTCGGCTGCTAATGTTGCTTCTGTTCGTAAGCTGCCTGGCTGTTTATTTCTGGAGTAGCCGAATGACTTTTCCGGAGCAGAGTCCGTGGCTACGTGTGGGGAACATAAACAAGAAGCGAAGCTGTTGACGAAGCCGCGGGGAAGGAAGGGAGAGAAGACTGACGGCCACCGCAGAGTTCATGACCCCTTGTATTATAATTTTACAACAAATTGCTTTCTTTTTGTTTAAGTTTGCCCATTGCATTCGGACTTTGCCTGATTAATTTTTCTTATGTTAAAATATACAGAAAAATCCCTGGATCGAAATTGTGTAAACATTTTGCGTCGACTCTAGCATATTTCCCGAAAGAAATATGGAAACGGCTGCGTTCCATCAAATTTTGGGTTACCCCTTGGGTTGTTTTTATTACTAAAATATACATATGTACATATATAAATATGTCTGTATGTCTGTACACAATGTACATACATTTAAAAAAAAAATATAGAAATTTTTGTTTTGAAAACTTGCAGCTTGTGTTCGTATTCGTGTTCTGGAGGCAAGGGAAAACTGTTGTCGAGGAATGTTTGTGAAAAAGGAAACTTTTTGCTCTTGCTTGGCCCATAAACTTTGGCTATTGGAAAATCATTTGTAGCTTATGGCATTAGGAGAAAGTTGCAGTTGCTGCCGTTTTTGGATCAGCAGCCGGGGCTGGCCTGGCAGCTTGTGGCTGCTTATGTCATGCTTATAATATTTTTTCTCCGATCCCATAATTAGCCGAATGAAGCCATTCGACGCGGTCTAAATTTAATAGATCGAATAAAGGCGATGGGGAGTAAATGCGTCGTACAACCAATGTATCGCCCAATCGCCGTGTGTGTCGCCCTCAAAGCTCTTTCTTCTCGGCTGAAGCAACAGGCACTTGACCACCTACCCAAAAAATGATGTATTATGTACCATATGTGCTCAACAGCACACACACTACACACTACACTCACTACACTGTTGTGTACATAGCGTAATGTGCTTGACCAACATTGAAGTGTGGCCAACAACTCGTTTTGAAACAAGAGCCAAAGCTGCCGCCTTTTCTTTTTGCTGGCTGGCTGGTTGTCTCTCGCCTTGAATGGGATTTATTATAATAATAAATGTCTTTAAGTACACATACGCACATGCTTGTTAGCTCTTGGCCCGGGGACATGTAGGTGGTGGGTAGATTTAGCCAGTTGGATTTGGGCTGAGTGTGCAACTTGTTCTTAACACCTTTTCCTTGCCTTTGCCTTTTGCCTAGTGCTTTTTTATTTCATTTTGCCCAGCGCCCACGTTTCTTGTGTATTTTTAGTCACTCGACTTCGGGCTCTTGTCAATCTCTCTCTCTCTTCGTTTTAATTTATAGTTATTTTTGTTTTTGTTTCTGCCCCTTTCCCTACACTTTGTTCGCCTGTCTCCGCCCCAAGTGTCGCTTTGTGTGACAAAATATTTATGTGAGTGCAGCCGTGTGGGTTTGCGAGATGCGTGGAAAACCGGAAAAGCCTACACACGTATGGCTTGAAAATGCAAGTGCACTCGATCTATACCTAGAGTCGTCGAACATACATTTAGACGTAATGCATATGCCAATGACATTCAGCTGTTGTCAAGCCTGATAAGCCGCAGGTCGTCCTTGGCCAGAAAAAAGAGACGCGAGGAAGCTGCCAGAGTGGGCAGTTCCGATTTGAAAGTGAAGCTTGGGCGAAGATTTCAGGGCCAGAAACTGGCACTTACAATAAACGGGCGTCCCACAATTGTAAGACATCGCCAACCAAAATAGATTCAGCCTCAGCTGGATAAATAGGTGTCAAGATAATGCAAAGTAAAAGTAATTATTAAGACTTTCAAGGACTTAAAAAGTGGTTCTGTAGAAATCTATAAAATTTAAATAAAAACTAAACATAAACAAGTTTTTAGTGCAAACAAAGATCTAATTTTATTACACATTTCAAAGTTTCTAATCCTTTATGTTTACAAAAAAATAATTCTTTAAATAAAAGAATCGTAACTTTATTGAGGAGCAGGGCAATGCAATTAATTCATACGCCTACAGCAGCCACATGATTGACATGAGCAACGCTTGGGCGTCCATATAAAACGGCTTTTAACCCAAATACGCAGCTACAAAACAAAACGTGGCTGGCTAACTCAGCACGACATTAAACATTTATGGCATATCAAAAACAAACCCGAAGAAACTGCCAAAAATGAAAATGAATGAGACGCAAAGTCAAAAGACACCACAAAGGCAAAGGCAAAATAAAAAGCAGACAAGACCAGACCCAAAGCAAATGCAATCACATTTCCTCCCCCGCTCGCTGGCTTAGCGAACAGCTGAGGGCAAATGCATCGATCTAGACCCTTGGGGACATTGCATTTTGAAAATTTTATGAAATAACACAACCTTTCGTCCGAAATAATGCAATGGAAGCAAACAGCAAACATTTGGGTCTGTGCGTTTGGCGAAAATAGCTCAAAACTCAAACGGCTGTTAAGGCCCCCAAAAAGAAATACGCCAAAATGCCATCAGATACAAACACACACACATACACACACACACACAGATACATCCGACATCCGACAGGTTAACGCAAGAGGACGTGACACTGGCCCGCCAGATTCAGATTCATTCATGCTGCAAAAAGCTGACACGAGTCTGTATCTCCTGGCATTTTACAATTGCAGCCATCACGTTAAAAAAGCAACGAAATTGATATACAAATAGACTGAGATTGGGGACTGTTAAGCTTAGAGCTACTTCGCACTTAGTATTGAATGATGACAGATTTATCCATGGAATATATGGAGGAATTCGTTGCTTTATTAATAGATTTATAGATTTTATATATCTACAAATAGTTTACACTTTACCAGCAAAGCCTTTCTCAATTCAAATTGTAAGCCACAAAGTTCCTAAAAATAAATCACAGCCTTATAATAACCAAATACAAAGGTCACAGGCCATTCGGCGAACTAACGGATTGACTGTAACAGTACTTGGGGTATGGAAACCCATTTGCATGCTCAACGGTATTCGTATCTTGATCTCTTGCCAGCAGTTTCTCTGCCACTTTTCGTATGTTCTTCTTTTGTAGCATTACGCTTCTGTTAATTGTTTCGAATCAATGATGCTGCTGCCCGTTGCTGTGGGCAAATCAAGAGATAGTATCGCTAGTGAAGCAGAGTGTCTCAATCCGTTTCTTTATCAGCTGTTGTGCTTATTTCCTATGTTTGCACGTTGTCGCCGCTGCTCTTGTCTCTAAGTTCACTTTGTTTTCCCACTTATGACGCATTTTTCGGGCATTGTTCGTACCCACATGTGTGATGGGATGATTTCCTCTCTTAATGTTTTGTCATAGTTTGAATAATACACGGTCACAGCCACAGCCCTTGCCCAAAGACCCAAAAGTGGGGAAGGCGTTTGTCGCACAGTTTGTTGACAATTTAACATTGCCTCGCTGTTTTAATTTTAAAGCTTGTCGACTGGTGAATGGCCCCATCCTTTTTATCTCCCATTTAAGGGTTTTATTTGCACCTTATATTAAAATTAAGTGGTAGCTATGAGAGTCTTTATATTTAAAGGAAATAATAAAGGGTAGTATAGGTAAAGTTTATACATTTTAAGTCATATAATTAAAAATTTAAGAATTCCAGTTTAATTTTGATCATAAAAGAACTTGGAAAAGGTCTTAAGCGTGCTGCTATTCACAAAATACTTTATGTTTCTGCATTCTTTGATGTTGTAGTTTGAGGAATGTGAACCATTAAACCAATAAAACTTTATGTTCTAAAACTGTTTTGACTATTTCCAATTACTCAAACAATGTATTAAGAATTTACTTCACAAAAGTTCCCAGACATCCCAGAGAATCAATACTTTGCCTTCAGAGAGGCTGCTCCTTGGCTTTAGGGTTGAAATTTGCTCACTTAACTTTTGTGCGGCTGCCCGCATTTCACACGCCGAGCGGAGTGGTCGGTTGGTTGCCTAGGGGATTTTCAAAGCAATTGAAAAATTAAATTGATTACCGATATAAATCGAATGGCGAATGCACACATTGGTGCAATAAAAATGATTCACTTGCGGCCGCTTCAAGTGGCATCCATTCGGATGCCCATATATGTCGAGGAGTTGCAAGTTCGGGAAGAGTAGAATCGCAGATACGGACGACCATATGGCACCGAAAGCCAAAGGCAACTTCAAAGGCCACATTCACAATGGTGCCTCTTTGTTTCTCCAGCTCAAGTGTCCCTCCCCCGGGCCCCTTATGTCTTTCCCTGCCTTTGCCTTCGGCTTCGCCATCGCATTTGTTATCAAATTGTTCAATTTGTGCAGCTTGTCGGCTGCCTGCCTAGTGGCATATTAAAGCAATTGTCTAATGCCACATGGCTGCTGCTGCTGGTAGTCGCGTGCCTCATCTTCATGGAGTAAAGGGGAGGTACACGGAAAATAAAAGCAATCGAATTCCGGAATTCAAATTCATAAATTAAGCCCCTTGATATCGGTAGTTTTTCGAAGAATTATATTATTAGGTATACTTCTAAATTATTTTATAAATAGATTTATAAAGATAGTTCAATTAAAATAGGAAATTAAATTGTATAGTCAATGAACAGAATCTCCAAGATAAACAATATATTTTAAATCAGAAAAAGTTAAAAACGTTCAACTGCTTTTCATTCACGTTCTTCCATTACTCATAAACTTTAACTAATGAGTTTATATTTCTAGATTCTACCAGATATACCGCACTTTTTCTCAGTGCAGCGGTGAGGAGGCAGAAGGGTAGTTCAGGAATGGGGCGCCATGCTGAAATGTCCATGTGTTGTATGTGAGCTGCGTGCGGAGAAGAAACCCGAGCATGTGAAAAATATTTTAATTACGCGCTTTGTTTCCCATTTTGTTTTTTGAGCTTTTTTTTTGAGTTAGCTATTTTTGTCAAAAATTATTCCCTCTGCCACAATAGCAAAAACCCACATTCGATGCAGCCTGGCTATCAAATAACTTGGAAAATGACGTAATCTTCATGGCTGAGTGTGTGGGAGCTGGCAAAATTCAAAAGGGGGGAGCAAAAAGAGCGCAGAAACATAGACGTTTTCCAAGGAAAACGCTAATTGAAGGCTGAGTGTGTGTCTTCCCCCGGACTACTGGCATCTTGTGCAGCTGCTCCAGATGAAGATACATGGGTATTACACCCATAAATTGAAGCGGTTTAAATATAAGCATCAACAATAACAAACAAGTGGCCCATTACTTGATGCTCTAAGATCTGTCCAGAAGGAGCTCTTGAAAATTCTATTTATTTTTTAGAGTCCAAGCTCAATTTTCCTTGCGAATGATAAAAACATAAAACATTGATATTGTCGTTATAATAACTGTTATAAATGTCTCGCATATATATCAATTAGTTTTACGTAATACTACCACTATATTATAAGGGTGCATTCCGTTATCCAATCAGTCCACTCCCAGCCACTTTCCATGCCGAGCTTGATCGGCCGAAACGAAAACTCTCCAGCCCCCCAGAAACTTTCGCTCCATCGGCCATTAACTATCGATCAATGCCCTTTCGATGTCAACAATAAAGCCGGTGGCATCACTGCAATCGGCTAACTGTCGACGATGGCTTCATTTGCTTTTGAGCCATGGTCAACTTCCGTGCAAACGCATCGCTGCATTTTTGGCCGCCAGCAAATCACAAATCAAAACAAAGCAGACGGCAGGCAGCGCGCGATCGATGGTCATGACAAAAGATTTTAATTGAATTTGAAAACGCAATGAGACGTGTATGGGCAGGGGCTCGAATCGGATCGGATTGTATAGGATCGTATATGTTTGTATGGTATAGTACGGAATCGATTGCTTTGGTGCGGGTGCGAGGGGTTGGGGACTGCGAGGGAAATAGGAGGGAGGGCTACGCGCTCCGCATAACAATTGTCAACAAATTTATGAGCACGTCAGTTAGGGAACGTGGAAGCCCAGGACCGAAAGCCGTGCCTATGAAAATACTAAATTAAAATGCTCATGGCAGCTTTCAGCTATTTCTGCTGCACAGCGAAAAATATTTTTAAATTTGATAACTTAGAACTGAATCCAAAAAAATGTTTCAAATAGAATTTAAAGTAGTAAAAGTCATTATACCTGCCTTTCGACCCTAAATCTTGTTCAACTTATTTATGGCAACGGAACCCCATATTGGGAATACAAATACATTTTATAAAAGTTTTAAAGCAACCAAAAATTAAAAAATAAATTATTTCCTTCTGTGTGCTTCGGTCCCTTGTAACTAAATAAAAAACAAATCGATCGTAACGCTGGATGATCAATAAATCGTCTGAATCAAATGTATCTCTTTTTTAAAGGCGTGGATGGGCTCATCATCAGTTTCCAATCAGTTGTTTGTCTTTTAGCTCGCTGTGTTTGCATTCAACGCGGTGGTGAAGAGAGCGAATCAAACAGCAGCACCAGCCGCCACATTAATGTCAACGAGCCACTTCAATTTCCGATTTTAATGACTCTGACTCAATGGGTCTTCTGGCCAGATGAAAACAACGCCCTAAAACGGTGAAAATCCAAAACGAAACGAAATTCCAACAGCTACGATGGCAGCGAAAGACCATTTTCCAATAATCTAAAATTAGATGAAATGAAACACATTTCAAATTTTCATGAAAAATGTCGGACGGAGTGAAAGAGAAAAAATTCTGTATCCGAGAGACGCCGAAAAGGCACACTCACACAGCCCGCCACGATTCGGCCAACTATATATACAATTCGGTGTATACTTTATATATATACATATATATAGATAGATACATATATCGGCCATATAAACATTCACACGATGCGGGTGTACGTAATTTGATTTTGGTCTTCTATTTTCTGGTTTTTATCTCTCAGGTTTTCGAATGCACAAGATGCAGGCTGTGTCGCTGTTCGACTTGGATGCATATCTGGCAGATACACCTTGGCTGCAGTAATAGCACATTTCGCTATATTTATTTCGGTCAGGTGTGGGCATAGCCGACCCTGCCAGGAATTCATCATATCAAACGATTATTTGCGCCGTCCTCTGGCCATTATTTTGCATTATGGCCCAGGTAAACAAGCGTCATGCGGAAGATATCTGTGATATCTGGCGGACCAACCAAGTGATATCTGCGAGTGCGATATTGTACGTGCAGTTATGCTTGGTCGCCGGTAACCTGAGATCGGCGAGCTGCTCTCCTGACGTCGTCTCCACTATTCACACAGTCTAGGCACACTTCAACTGTGCAAAATGCGACGACTATGAATAGCGGAGAGCAGCAGCAACAGCAGATACAGATACGGCTGCTATGCAGATACGGCAGCAGCGGCCGGAGATACAGATACAGATTCGGATTCAAATTCGGGCGAAGAAACGTGCTCCAGCGGCGTGTGTCATAAAGCTATCTAGCGGATACAATGCGCATGCTGGCAGCCAAAACTCAAAACTTAAAACTCATTCTTCGTTTTGTTTCGCTTTTGGGCGTGAGTCAGAGATCCCAAAAAACAAACAACACTCGTCAAAATAACAACAAAAATTTATGTCAGCAGTGCCAAAAGCGTCGAGCGAATACGAAGACCATAAAAACGCGGCAAATGAACAGAAGGAAGCAACGTTTGTAGAAAACAATACAAGTGTACAGTGTGTTTCATACTTTTATGATGTATATTGATCTCAAAGATGTACAAGATACTTAAATTAAATATTAGACATTCTCATAGCACAATTTTCTTAACATTTGTAGGTATTATTATAATATACATACACCACATTACCTATAAAACAAGATGTAGTCAAAGAAAGAAAATATATTTTTTTTTAAGAAGACTAATTTCTCCTGTGTTTTGTTTATTTTTAATCTTCAATACTTTTACGCATTGTTCAGGGGATCCTACAACTGCGAAACGCACCGTAGATATACAAAGATATTTCTACACAGAAAGCCATTCAAATGTAATCGCAAGCTGTGCATTTCAAGTGAACGGCGGAGCGCCCAACAGGTAGCCAACGGACGATTGCGGCCAGAAGCAGAACCCCAAGCCCGAAACCCCAAGCAAACATTGCTGCACACCCGCAACAGCGCAACAATAACAATATCTGAAACGGCATCCACAACCTCAAAGGCAGGCAGCTTTAGTGGCGGTTAGTATTGTTGTTGTAGGTGTTGCTTGAGGTAAGGCAGAAACCTAATTAGATCTCGCGCAATATTGCTGACAGACCCAAAGTATATGCAGGTATCTACCATACATATGTACATATACATTTAAAAAACATTTTAAGCTACTTAACTTATGCTTGTGTTGAAAAAAGGCATCAAAAGTAAGCATGTTTGTGAATGTAGAACGCTTGTTCTCAATAAGATTCGAATAAAAATGCACAGCAAGGCTTTTAACATTAAAAATTTATTGTTAAATTGGAGATTGAATTAATAATGCTTGATATACATATAAGCACAGGAAATACAATAAGCGAATGATATAATTAAACACTCAATTATTATAAAGATACATTTAATGGATATGTTAAAATTATAATATTCAAAAATAATTTCAATTTTTAACATCCAGTGTTACATAAAACAAATTTAAATTTTAAAATTGTCTCTTTGTTTCTAACTTCACTCACATTATCCTATGAATCCGTTACAAATTTAGTGACATCTCTAGTTCCGATAAATATTTAATATTCAAAGCAAGGGAGCCAGGATAATGCAATTCCTGTACCCTCTGGAATAAAAAGGGCAAAACTTAAACTCTTTTTTTTAGCTCGACCGACCGCATGTGAACGCCGAGTTTTTGGCCCGCATGTCAAGCAGTCAACGAAAACAAAAACAAAACCCAGCGACGACAGCAATTGAAAAGAGAAAGTTGCAAAATGAGAAAAAACCGAAAACTTCTAGCAAGTTGAAAAGTTGAAAGCCGTTAGCGGCAGTGGATGTGTATACACTACAGCCGTGGACAGCGGTCGCTCCGCTCCGGGTTCCCAGGTCCCAAATCCAGTCCGAGCGCCCCGACACACTCCCACTAAGCTGATAAGCCAGCGAGGTGGGTTCAAAATCTGGGACTGTTTTTGTTTCTTTGGGCTTGTTTGTATATATTTTTCTCTTCCTCCAATTTCTGCGTCTGGTGGAACGAGTTTTACAAATTGTCAACGCTTTGCTTTTAGCAAATACAAATTGTAGACAGGCAAACTAGTTTGCAGCTATGCCAGAAATAAAACCAAAACAAGAATAAATGGTTTTAGTTGAGTTTTCCGACTGTACGATACCCGGTGATCAATAATCTGATCGGTAATGATAAGGCTCTTATTCTTGTTCTTTCCATTTTTTTAATCACGGAAAGATCAGTATTTGACATCTCTTTATAATGATTATTTGAAAATAGATTTTTGGTAGTACTAAAATAAAAAGTGGTATTTTATTTCTATATCAAAAACAAACAACTATAAATAACTAAAATAAAACATTGAGCATTAAAAACGATAATTTTTCGATACTTTTTTTTTTTAAACGCATGTACGATCATTGATGTGCATTGTCAAGTTTAAAAGTTTAGTAAGCAGACTCTTTAAGGAAAATTTAGGGGGTAATCGATGAAATCTTATTTTACATCACGTTAGACAACAGCATAACATATCATTATGACATTATGAGAGACAGAGACTCGCCAAATTTGTAACTGATAAAAAAAAAAAGAGTTGCCGAGAGAGAGTGGAATTCGGGAAATGGCTTAGATTTCCTTGTTTTGAAATGGAATTTTGCACAAATAAGTGAATACCCTGTATGCTCGGTACCGGTATCTACCAATCCGCAAGTACCACACCACGAAAATCCGTATCTGCGGGGTTCGGATCCGTAGATCTATCCATCTGTATATGTAGTGTATCTGTGCAACATAATTTTGTCATTACGAGGCGACACACATTTACACACACCCATGCATACACTCGTTGCCGGCCTGCATATGGGCAACAGATGTTGGGCAAATACAGAAACGAGAGCTGCGAGATACGAGATACAAGATGCGACCAGGTAGTGGCACGCCCCTCCTCCCTCCGCCGCCCTCCTCATTCCTTCTTTCCGCCTCGAAAGTTGACTTTTGTTGGTTTGTCGCTAAGAGTGTTTGCTTGGTTTCTTTCGGATTTCGGTCGGGCGTGGGCAGCGGTGGTAATTCATGCATCTTTCGGATACGTTTGCTACACTTTTACCGCATTCGAGTGCGAGGGAGTGGGGGATTCTTCCTCCCGGGGGTTCTGTCTTCCATCTCCCTCTCCATTTTTTGTGTACGAATGGCCGAGTCAACAAAGAAATCATAATAGGAACAACAAAGGCAATAAAGGGAAGTCAAGTGTGGGGCCAAATACAAAGGGAGAGAGCGAAAACAGAGAGAGCGACAGGCGAGTAAGCGCGCTCGCGAAGAGGCGCACAAAAAGGAAGTCACTAAAAATAACAAACATCTCTTCTTTCGGTTCTTCTGCTGTAAGGTGGAATGAACTCAGAACTCGAGACGATCGCCGCCGGAGAAGAGGAGAGGAGCTGGCAAAAAGGAGAGGAGGAACACAAACCAGACACGCCAGATCGGCGGGCCTTTTAACCCATTAATGCCAACTCCAGGAGTTCCAATCCTGTTCCAAAGACAAACAAGATACTTTTTAAAGATCGATACAATACTAAACAATTTTTCTGCATTCCGAATATTGGCCCAGTAACTAAAAAAAAAACAGAGAAACTTGATTTCGATTTAAGTTCCTATAGATATTGGTTCGTGGCAATTATAAAAATTCTTCTCAAAAACTTGATCAAACAACGATAAACAAATTTTTATATTCAACAAAGGCATCGGTATAACCAAATTCTTACAATCTGAACTGAAATCGTTTTTCTGTATTATTAAGATATTATTTGATCATCACATGTTTCCAAATTTCTATAAATATAATTTCTTTAGATTCTGACCCCAAGTATGGGGTCCGCGAAGGTGTTCTTTGATGCAATTAAACAATATTTATATACCTACTGCAGTTGTACATTGTGAGTTCTTTTGCGTTTCCATAAAATAAATTGTTTTAGAAATATAATATCTCAGAATTTTGAGATCAGCTTTTTACGAAATTTTTTTTTTCTTTTTTTATAAAACATAAAGCAACATGTTGGAATAAGTAGTCGTAAACTAGGAAAATTATTATTAGGAAATTCTGTTTAAACCTTTAAATTACAAGTTATCTCTTTTATTAATAGTGCTTTGTAAATTATAATCTAAAGACAATGAACTTTAAGATTTCTTCACAGAATATATCTTTTATTTAGTAACTAAAACGCAAATCACTTTGAAGACTCACTAAACTATAAAAAAAAACAAAATACAACTTCAAAACCTGGTGAAATGACTTTTTCTACATTCCCCGGTAACTAGCTTACCTTCGTCCAGCAGACGTTCGACGTGGGTGAAGACGTTGGGGAAGGCGGCCAACTGCTTGCGATCCTTGAGCAACTGGGCCAAATAGTCGGCGATGCTCTGTGTGCTCTGCTGCTGCTGCTGCGGGGTGAGGTGCGGCTGGGGCACCACCACCTGTGGGACTTGCTGCGCCTGGGCTTGAGCCTGTGCTTGGGC
Organism: Drosophila burlai; assembly: GCA_008042655.1. Lineage (NCBI taxonomy): Eukaryota > Metazoa > Arthropoda > Insecta > Diptera > Drosophilidae > Drosophila > Drosophila burlai. The sequence goes on from VNJT01001756.1 coordinate 16,029, forward strand.
CTGTTGCTGCGCCTGCGCCTGAGCTTGGGCCTGAGCCTGAGCTTGCTGCTGCTGCACGGCAGCCGCAGCAGCTACTGCGGCGGCGGCCTGTTGGTGCAACTGCTGCTGCAACTGTTGTTGCACAACGGCTTTGCTCTCACAGACACTCATTGTGTGTTGGATGTGTGTGTTTTGTGTGTGTATTGGTGGGGGACTTTTGTTTATTCTCGACGAGATTCTGGTTACAATTGTGAACTGGATTTGTCTCTACTTTTATTACTTATTGCACAATATCTTCTTCTGATTTCACTCGTTACTGTGGGAGTTATAGAAATTCATTAAGATTCGTTCGCGAGCAACAATTATAACAGAAAACGAAATGAAAACAACTCCACCCAAAAAGTCTTTTTCTTTC